>CM060340.1:45014001-45019001 GCA_030674155.1 Stramonita haemastoma
ATGACAAAGATGCTGTCATTCATATGACAAAGATGCTGTCATTCATATGACAAAGATGCTGTCATTCATATGACAAAGATGCTGTCATTCATATGGCAAAGACGCTGTCATTCATATGACAAAGATGCTGTCATTCATATGACAAAGATGCTGTCAGTTATATGACAGCCCGGTGGGTTCCCGATACCCACCACACATCCTTGGAAGTCGGAATGCTGCTGCCTTCATGGTGGGTAAAAAAGAACAAAGTCCGCATACCCAGATCTCGTCATTGAAGAACCCCGGAGCTCTTGCCGGGGTACGAAAGGGAAAACGAATAGCAACAAGGTGAATGAAGAAAATTCGTGTGGACCACTGGTTATTTTTTTTTTTATATACCACTTTATGTCACAGCAGATTTCTCTGCGTGAAATTCGGGCTGCTCTCCCCGGGGAGAGCGCGTCGCCACAAGTGCAGCGCCTACCCATTTTTTTCCCCCTCAGAGATGGTGTCTAAATACGACACCTGTGTGCATGCTGGGTTGGGTTGCTTCAGATTTCTTGACATAAAGACAAATAATTAACCAGGCTGAACGTGCATCCAAAGCCCCGGCACAGGCCGTGGTGGTGGTGATGGTAATCTCTGTTACACGTGCCTGTCCTCTTGTAAGCAATCCCTTTCGCTGCCATTCACAGCTCTGGCGGACCTCCATACTTCTGTCTATCAGTGTAAGCTCCTTAGACAAGGTTTTTCCCCACTCTTGGAGCTGGATTCATTCCCTGTTCACACCCCTTCCTCCTCCATTCAACTCCTTCATTCCTTACGGTTTTACACTCGCGCGCGCGCGCGCTCGCTCACGCACACACACAAACATACACACACAGAGGCACGCATGCATGCAAAAACACACACACGCGCGCGCACACACACACACCTTTATTCTCTCTCTCTCTCTCTCAAACACACACAAACACACGCGCACGCACACACACACACACACACACACACACACACACACACATTTATTCTCTCTCTCAAACACACACACACACACACACACACACACACACACACACACACACACATACACACACACACACACACACACACACACCTGCCCTCACACCGATGCCCACAGTCAAGTCAGTCAAGCCTGTGAAAACGGGGGATAAAGAACAGCAGAGAGCGGATGATACGCGGACAGTTATTGCAGATATTTTTGTATGGCCATCATTAAAGCGTTTTCCTGGCTTTTTATGGTCCTGTAAACAGGGCACATGCCATGCTTCTGTGTTGTGTGGTGTGTGTGTGTGTGTGTGTGTGTGTGTGTGTGTGTGTGTGTGTGTGTGTGTGTGTGTGTGTTGTGTTGTGTTGTGTTGTGTTGTGTTGTGTGGTGTGGTGTGGTGTGGTGTGGTGTGGTGTGGTGTGTGTGTGTGTGTGTGTGTGTTTGTGTGTGTGTGGTGTGTGTGTGTGTGTGTGTGTGTGTGTGTGTGATATTTCTGTTTCTGTAATTTTTCATCACAAAGCTTTTTTTCTCTTTTACCCTCAGCGTTTTATGGGTGAGACTTTCTTTTTTATCTCCCTCCTTTTCCTGTCCTCTTTTCTGGGCTATTTCCATTAACCAATAGGGCAAAACGTTAATGCTGTACTTGGGTCCAGTTCTTTATGCAGTTCTTTCTGAAAATCTGAAAGAAAATGTTTTGAGTGAATAGAAAAGAAAGTGCATTAAGGCCTGAAGACACAAGAATGCCATCAAATTTTTGTCATCGTGGTAATGTTTATTTCTTTATGATTGAGTCAGGATATTCAGTTGAGAGACAGGGAAGGGGGTGGGGGGGGGGTTGTTACACAAAGTTTGGTCCAAAAGATTGACGTTGATGATAACAACAAAAACGCTGCAATGCCAGACCTCTGCCACTCACTGTACAATCAGGAATCCGCTATGGTTTGGGCCCTCAACATTGGTTGGTCGTCTGCCTAGCTAGAGACTACCTACCCCTGCAACAGTTAGGGATGGAGACAGCCTCTTTGAGTAGACAGCCTATAAAATGGGGGCTAAACCGTAAAACGTCCTCAGCCCACGTAAATCTCTCCTGTACAATGAACTAGGAACAGTGCGAACAGCAATGGGGGCCTCTCTGGAGACCCTTGAATGGGGATGGTAATGGCGTGGTCTCAATGTGGCCACGCTCATTTCCGACCAGCAGCACGAGTTGTTGGTTATCAGCCGTGGTGTTGGTTAAATGGCGGGCAGCGCTGGCCGGTACACAGCGACATCATCAGCAAATCACGCTGCTTGGCCAGGAATGAGACTGTGTGACACGCTGGTTATAATAGCTCTGCCTGAACTGGTTTTTGGACTCAGTCCTGTTTGAAGTCATGTCAAACAAAACCATGCACGAGCAAGTGCGCGCACAAACATTATGTGCACACGTGGACGCGCATGTGCGCGCGCATGTGCGCGCACGCGCGCACACACTCTCTCTCTCTCTCTCACACACACACACACACACACACACACACACACACACACACACAGAAACATCTGGAAATAAAATTTTGACTTTGACTTGACTTTGACAAAGAGAGAGACCGTTCATAGACAGAAAGAGAGAGATGTGTGTGTGTGTGTGTTTGGATTGATTGTTTTATATCGAGGATAATGGAATAAGCACTATTGTGCTTTTTTACATCCAGTCCCCGTGTTTATGCAGTTTTGTAAATGTCATCTGTTCCCACCGTGTGTGAGTGTGTGTGTGTGTGTGCGCGCGCGTGCGTGCGCGTGTGCGTGTGTGTGTGCTGTGTGTGAGAGAGAGAGAGAGAGAGAGAGAGAGAGAGAGAGAGAGAGAGAGAGAGAGAGAGAGAGACAGAGAGAGAGAGAGACAGAGAGAGAGAGAGACAGAGACAGAGAGAGAGAGAGAGACAGAGAGAGAGAGAGAGAGAGAGAGAGAGAGAGAGAATTTTGAAATGGTTTAATAGTACTTTCCCTTGGACCACAATACAACCAAATGGGGGACAGGGTATAGTAACACAGGAACACGTCAATGAATTCCAACCAAAGAACTTTGAAAAGAACTTGGACACAAGAGAAAAGTATTCTACAATGGTGTTGGTCCAATCTTCAGATTGAAAGTGAATTTAACCCCCCCCCCCCCCCCCAAAAAAAAAAAAACAAAAAAAAAAACACAGTTATATAACTAGTTTCAAAACATCAAAAAAAATAATCATGTACCATCGTTATTCACAGAGCGAGAAAGTCTAGCAATAAAGTAAGATGTAGAATTGATAAATGTAGATATTGATTGTGTGATATGAAGTAAAGATGTAGAAGTGTGTAAATGGTGTGGTACGAAGTAAAGATGTAGAAGTGTATTGATGGTGTGGTATGAAGTAAAGATGTAGAAGTGTATTGATGGTGTGGTATGAAGTAAAGATGTAGAAGTGTATTGATGGTGTGGTATGAAGTAAAGATGTAGAAGTGTATTGATGGTGTGGTATGAAGTAAATATGTAGAAGTGTGAGAAGGGGAAAAAAAAGGAAAGTAAAGTTTAGCAACAGACTCAAAAAAATAAAAAAATAAAAATCCACGAAGACAACAGGAACAAGAAACTGTCGCGGGTTTTCACACAAGTGGCAGCTCTTGGGGGAAATAGACTTTCAGTGTAGGCCCCCAACACACCCTGGCGATGCTGGTGTGCTTGAACACACATCCTTTTTTTTCTTCAGACCAGATGAAACGCGTGTATTCAATCTCGCCGAACAAACATCGCCCAGATTTCATTTCAGGAAAACACGTTTTGAAAAGGAGACAGCGGGCGAGGACACTGTCAGTGTATCCATGGTATGGTAAAGACGTTCGATTCCCGTTCCAGGAGATTTTTCTCCTGGAGTTTAACATCAGTTCGGACTCCATTCTACCCCAAAGTCCTTCGTATGAGACTATAAACCGAGGTCCCGTGTGCGAACGCACGCAGAACATCTTGCGCACACGTTAAATCCTGATCCGCTTTTCGTAAGAGTAGGCCATTGTGTGCCGGTGGGAACGGATGACATTTACAAAACTGCATACACACGGGGACTGGATGTAAAAAAGCATATGATTGCTTATTCCATTATCCTCGATATAAAAGAAATAAATAAATAAAATAAAATAAAATAAAGGACCAGGAGGTTGGACACTGGAGCATTCAGCAGCTCGCAGGCACGTGCTGATGCTGTGGTGAGGGCCACGCGCTGAAGTTCTGGTTCTAGGGAGGTGGTCAGACGTTCCGCTTTTGAGCAGCACGTATGTCCAACACATGGGCTAGCTAGCTGAACGTCATCAATTATTCATAAGACCGTTAGGGTTGCTACCCTACCCCACGTTGCGGTAAAACGATGCTATTCAAAGATGGGGTTTTTGTTGTTGTTGTTTTTACGTATTTTGATTATCCATTTTCCGGTTTGTTTCTGTCAGCACCTATAGAGTTGTCTGCCTTGTTGTGTGTGTGTGTGTGTGTGTGTGTGTGTGTGTGTGGTGTGCGCGCGCGCGCGCGCGCGTGCGCATGTGTGTGTGGTGTTTTTGTTTTTATTTTTTGTGTATTTCTTGTTGATTTGGGGTAGTTGTGGGGGAGGGGGGTTGTTTTTTTGTTGTTGTTTTTTTTTTGTTTTGCTTTGTTTTGGGGGAAGGAGAGGGGATCTGCGTTTCAACCTCAGTTGGGCATAAAAAGAATAATCTTAAAATGAATAGGTTATATCAGTTCACGAGAGCCTACGTTTATTGGTTTTCTGACTGGTTTGTCATGTTTCATGTTGATGTTGCTTGTCACATTCGTAAATGTTGGGCAGAGCTCAGCTTAGAGCCATTGGGTCTAGTGTTCCCTGTTGTGCTGACGTCAAAAGTTAATGACGTCAAAATTGATGAAAATTGTATCACAGCCATCCAGCACATTTTTCCGACAAGAAGGGGATAATGTGAAAGGGTATAGTAACATCAAGCAAGGACAGTGTGTAGGAGTTTGGGAAGAGGGGGTGGGGGGTGG
>CM060340.1:45024001-45025421 GCA_030674155.1 Stramonita haemastoma
CCCGGGGTCCATAATTCCCCCAAACGGGGAAAAGGGTACCTGCCCCCTTTAGGGTCAAAGGTTTTAAAACAGCGAGGGAGAGGAGTTTTGGGGGCCGTCCTAAAAAAGCTGGCCCCTAGAGGCTGGGGTTTTTTCTAACGCCTCGCCTCCTACGCCCCCCAAAAAGGGGTTTTGGGACACCTTTACTTTTCCGGTGTTCCCCCCCAAATGATGAATTTTTTTTTCCCTTTAAAATGTGCATTGTTTTAAAAAAATTTGGGGTTATTTACTGACTAAAAATAAGAAACGGGCACTTTTAAAAATTAGTCGATTTTGGGGTTTTGGCTAAAGAGATTTGTTTAGGCCTTTGAGGGTGACTGTGGTTTTTTTTGGGGGCAGCATGCGAACCTTTTTTTGAATCATCACATTTTGAAAATCTTCGGGTGGGGGGAAAAAAACAGTACGATTCAAAATTTTCAAAGTGGAAAGCAGCTTTTTGGGTTTTATTGCGTTTAAAATTTAAAATAAAACGAAAAATCAAAAGGCTGATTGGTGGTTTAGCACTAAAGAAGGGGGAAAACCTGTAGAGGTAAAAAAAACAGGGGCCCCCAATGACCCCTTAAAAAGGCTTCATATTTTTAGTTTTTAAGATTTTGGCAAGATGTTTTTAATGCCTTGAACTCTTTTTGAGGCATGCCCCGAACAAGTTAAAAAATTTTCCCCTTTTAAAAATTTTAAAAATGTTTCCGAAGTTTGGGGGAAAAAAGGGTTTGAGCGATCAAAAGGGATCAAAGTCCTTTTTCAAAGTCAAAAAATAAAAAAAAATTTTTTTTGAAAAAAAGACCCCCAGAAAGTTTAGGGGAAGTTAACTAGAGTGGTTAAAGAGCTGCTGTTGGCACGACATGTAGATGAAAAAAAAAGAAGAAAAAAAAAAAAGAACGGGGGCATCTTTAACATTTTCGTAAATGTTTTATACAACGAATTTTTCCTTTTTTTTTGAGAAGATCATTTTTACCCCATGGAAAAAATTTCCCGTAAAAAGGGTGGCCTGTCCCAGCCTAACATGGTACAAAGCTGCGGAAAAAAACCCCCGGAAAAGCGGGTCAGAGGACTGAATTTGCCTAATCCCCAAACCATGTTCTTCCCAAACCCCCCCGGTTCTTTCTTAGTGTGGGAAAAACATCCCCCGGAAAAAAGGGAGGCGGTAAAAAAAGGGGGGGTGAGGGCGTCTTGAAAAGGGAAAACTGATCCATCTGGAACAAATATTTTTAAACCGCACAAAAGGGGGGGAAAAGAAGACATAAAAAGTTCGGGGTTGGGGCTGTAGGGGGGAAAGGGGAAAAAGGGGGGCGCCCCCCTTTCGTGGATCCCAGAAAAATTTTATGTGATGGGGGGAAAAAAAATTTGGCAAATTGGGGGCAGAGGGGTCGAAAAAAAAAAA
>CM060340.1:45025521-45028021 GCA_030674155.1 Stramonita haemastoma
GATTTAGTTCATACATGTATACTAAAAGTCCCTTTCTCGTCATCTCTCCTTTCCCGTCTTCTTTTCTTTTCCTTTATTTCTGTTTCAAAGTAATCATAGAGCATCAGTTTTTTCTTTTCATTACGTTTGTTTTTCTTTTGGTACTGTATAAGTTTCATTTCATAGGCAGAGAAAAAAAATCGAAACAAACTAACAAGCAAACGGACAAATAACCCGGAAGATGGGGGAGGTAGCATACAAAATGATCAGACCTACCAGAACACAACTTTCAAATCTTCATTTGCTTCTCACTTAATACGTTGTTCAGTACACCCCTCATACTCCTTCTACTTTATACTAGGAATAGATTTAGTTATAATGTATATAAAGTCCACTTTCTCCATCCTCCTTTTCCTCATTCTTTTCTTTTATTCTGTTCAAATAATCATAGAGTATCACTTTTTCCTTTCATTACGTTGTTTTCATATCACCAGTAGTGAAGACTACAACAAACAAAAACAAAAACACACACACACACACACACACACACACACGAGGTTAGCTGGTTTCTACTTAAGTAGGTTTTTTAAAATTCAGATTTGCTATTGAGTTTTCAAGTGATTTACTTCTCAACATTAAGTTCTCTCTCAAAAAGTAACTTTGAGGTTGGCCTTCTCACCTTATCTATATTTATTGCTGATGCATATTTTGCCAGGATTATCAAGTGATTTACTACTTTCTGTGTTGCTTTGGGTGTAAGGGGTTGTGATAACCCAAAAGAGCAGTGGTTTCTGGTATTGTAATAAGTTGTCCTATTCTTGCATTAATCTCTGATTCTACCTGTACCATAGTGGTATGACCATAGGACAAGAAAAAAAAGGAGTGTTCTATATAGTCGATTTCTTCTTTGTCACATTTTTGACAGTTATTCGTAGTTGTTAAGCCCGTTTTGTTTAAAAGAATGTTTTTGTGGGGGTTATGTTGTGTAGTGGTTTCCATTGTAATACTTTAAGCCGTGTTTCTTTGGTGCATTTGAATGCGCAGGTCCAGTGGATGGTTTATAATTCTATGTTTAGTTTCTTTTTCCAGAAGTTGTATGTCACTTGTTGTGTTATGGGCGAGTTGATTTTAACAGATTTCGAAAATCTCTGTTTTTCATAGACTGAAGTGACTGGCCGTTTGGCATAGTCCCCTAGGCCTAGTTATGTTTATTGGGTCTAGCTTGTCGTCTTCGGTGGGAAGTAGATGGTTGCTATTTTGGACTTTGGTAAAGCCATTTGACCGCATTATATTCCAGCAAACGGTGCACTGCTTTCCCAACTCTAGTTTCTTTTTGCTGGAGGGTGATTATTTCTCCTCTTTCATCAATAATGCATTTATTGTCAAGATTCCTTTGTCTATCCATTTTTATATATATATATATATATAAAATTATATTTTAAATATTAAAAGAAATTATGATTATGTGATAATGCTGAGTTTAAATAAGCACTCTACTTTTCTCTTCATATTGATATATTTTTTGTTTTAGATTGATCCAAGCATGTAGCAAAACAGTTTCCCTAGGCCATTTGTGAATGATTGGTTAACGTCTTCCAAACTTGTGGGGGTGGAAAATATATAAAAATTATTGCAGACTTTTGAGAACAAGTATCTCGGAAAGGCTTTCTATTTACCAACGAAATTCTTATTTATGTGTAAAGATCTATTTTTAGGGATTAGTTTTCTCTCCATATGAATATTAGGTCCCCCCTTTCTAAAATACTAGATAACGAGATCTCCCGAAGTTTAGCAGGTTTTGAGACGGCTTGCTCGATTGGACAAGACAGGAAAACAACTAAGTCGCTTAGAACGTTGAAGGTTATGAAGCAAATTTCGACAACAGGAGGAAACAGAAATACTCGATGAGGCTGAGCAATTTCATGGAAGCAGTGGTCGTTTACAACAACAAATGGTGCACTAAAAATGGCAGTATCTGCGTCTGATACTTCTCAGTGGTTGTCTGTCACAGAGGAAACCTTATTCCTACACGATGGACTTTTGAGAGTGACAGATTTGGTAGAGCTGCCTCAAGACATCGAAAACGTTGGGGGAAGCGAAAATGAAGTGGTGTTCTTCGATTCCAAACACCCAGAGGAACTGTGTTCAAAACTTTTGGCAGTGTGTGGTACACAAAACAATGCATTCAACAAGCTGTTAGAATATCGACTTAATGCTTTAAAGGGTTTATGGAAGACCCAGAGACATATTGCGAAAGAAGAGCAAATAGACAAAGAATCTCCAGTTTCTCAAGAAGAAACAATCCATTTATTAAAAAAGCAAGGCTTGTTGAAAGACCCGAGCAAGCATCATTTTCTACACGGATCAGCCTTCTTCTCATTCTTCCCCTTCTTCAGTCACAGAGCAGATCTGATCCTGAGCTTTGTGGAGTAACGGCAGGTGTACTGCTTAACTGCTTGAAAGACTGCCCACCACTTAGTCTAGCAAAGGAACCCAGTGATTGTTTGAAGGGATTGGAAAC
>CM060340.1:45030521-45058021 GCA_030674155.1 Stramonita haemastoma
TGATGGTTAAGGTGATAAATATTTAATAATACTAACACTAGTAATAGCACATGCAAAATGTGTGTGTGTGTTTGGTGTGTGTGTGTGTGTGTGTGTGTTGTGTGTGTGTGTGTGTGTGTGTGTGTGTGTGTGTGTGTGTGTGACACTGTGTGTGTGTGTTTGTAGAGGGATTTGAGGGAATGGCAATTTCTGGTGATCACTTTTAGATCAAAATTCACCGACTGATTGAAGCTTTGAAGGCATTGAAAACCCCACCAAATAACCCCCCCCCAAAAAACAAACAAACAACAAAACAACAACAACAACCCCAAACCAACTCAACAACAGAAAACCAGCAAATAACAAAAAATAAATTAAAAATAAACCCAATCGAAACAAAATCGCTTAAAAAAAAAAAAAAAATTCTGGAGCTAACTGCAAAGTCCGGGAATAAAACAAGAAAGTCAGATCAAGTGGGATACAACACTACAACTTTATATGTTTTTTTTTTTAAAACTGTGTATAACTTTAAGCTGGTCTTAAAGCTGGATGATCAGAATATGAAATGTATAAATTATAACTTTAGTTGATGATTTGTGAGAATGACTCATTGACTGGTACAGTGGTAGTGGTACAGTGCAGGTAAGCAGATTTTTTTTTCTCTGTTTTAACTGCATTGTTCTCTAAGCACTAGTTTTCACAATAACTATATTGGCACAATATTATGTAAGGCGAAGATGACATTGTTTGGTTGAACTTGAAGACTGAAGCTGTAAACACCATTGACCGTCGTCATTGCCACAGGTCTGTTTGCAAAACTTTTAGTTCCTCGCACTGTACTTGGTTTAACCTTTAGTGTTACGTTAGTGTGGCCTCATTTGTGGCCTTTCAACATTTAATACTTGAAACAAAGGCCCCTAGTGAGTACCCCTTCTAGTATCAATTGATAACCATTGATTTGAAGCAAGAAAATTGTGTAATTCAATGCTTAAGTTAAATAGCAATTTAGGGTTATATTTTCAAACCCCTAATAGGGGAAGGTGGGTTTAGGGGGGGGGGGGGGGAGGCAGGATAATCTAGTAGTTAGAGCTTTGTGTGATCTGACAGCCTGGGCTCATGCCACCTCTAAGACACCCTTTCAAGGGGATTTCCCCCTGGAGTTAATATCAGTACCGACCCCACGCTTACAAAACACGAAAGTCCTCTGGATGGGACTATAAACTGAGGTGTTATTTGTGAACACACGCAGAACACCTTGCAGGTATACACGTTAAAACTTGTTCCTTCTTTTGGAAGAATAGGCTATTCTGTACCTGTAGGAATGGATGACCAAATTAAAAGAAAACTCATGCACACTGGTACCTTAGTCAGTTAGTGGTGGGCAAAACCAGCTGTTGCTGAAGAATGAAAACAAAGCAACAACAAAAAAGACCCCCAAAATCCCAGCAACAGACTGTTAATGGGGTTGATTAATCATCAGTGCTTTGAAATAGGATTTAAAAATATTCACATTTTTTGATTTGGTAACCCTAATTGTGATAAAGTATTTTACTTGTGACAGAAAGACACAGAAACTGGAAAAAAAAAGTTCAAAAATTTGACAACAAAAGCCAAAAAGCTCAACTGTAAGGTAACTTTCAGTTTTGTAGAAGTCTGTACCCGTAAAAGGCATAATTAACCTTATATTGTGTGAAATTATTTAGTACTAGTTATTGTCAAGTCATCTTTTTAAAGGTCATGTCTCTTTTAAGATTAAAAACACTCTGTAGATCTATGATTTAAAAAAAAATTCAGCTGTATCAAGTCAAAACAACCTCATGAGAACAAAACTTTTACCCCTTCCGGCTCCCTCTGAAAGTCATAGAATGAGGGCTTACTGAATCAATCGCATTACCTCTTATTTAACTTGAAGTTCATTAATCAGTGCAAGTTAAAGAATAGATAAAAGTCAAATTAAAGTATGATGAAAGGAAAAGAGTCAGTAGCAGAACCTAGAAAGCATTTTTTGCTGTTGATGTTCCTTGGCTGGACCTCAGAGAAAAGTTATGTGTATGGGTTGTGCAGTATTTATAATTGTGGCAGCTGCAGATCTATGTGAGTGCATGAAATTCAGCCCACAGGCCTGGAGAGAACATGTTGAGAACTGTAATATGATACCACTTTTTGGTTGATGTTGCTATCTTGGTGTTAGTTTATTAGAGTGGGTGTTTATTCAAAATATTCAATATTGTGGGACAACTCTCTAATTGTGTGTTTTTTGTAATGTTGCACCCTGGACCTTCAGTTTATAAAATGGTGTTCTGAAAGATGAGGACACAGACTCATGGTTAAGTGGAAGGAGGAATTTAGCAAAAGTTCTGGAAGGATTCAAAGCAAAGATTTCTGGTTTTCCTGAATACACCCCCTCCCCCAAACCTCCAAAGTACTTCCCAGGTAACAAAGAAACTGGTTTTGTGTGTTTCATGCAGAGGTCACCTGCTTTTGTGTTGTTGTTGTTGTTGTTTTGTTTTTGTTTTTTTGCTTTTGTGTTGTGTTTTATGCAGAGGTCACCTGCTTTTGTGTTGTGTTTGATGCAGAGGTCACCTGCTTTTGTGTTGTGTTTGATGCCGAGGTCACCTGCTTTTGTGTTGCAGAGGTCACCTGCTTTTGTGAACATTTCGTTTGATGCTGAGGTCACCTGCTTTTGTGTTGCAGAGGTCACCTGCTTTTGTGTTGCAGAGGTCACCTGCTTTTGTGTTGTTGTTGTTCTTTTGTTTTTGTTTTTTTGCTTTTGTGTTGTGTTTGATGCAGAGGTCACCTGCTTTTGTGTTGCGTTTGATGCTGAGGTCACCTGCTTTTGTGTTGCGTTTGATGCTGAGGTCACCTGCTTTTGTGTTGCGTTTGATGCTGAGGTCACCTGCTTTTGTGTTGCGTTTGATGCTGAGGTCACCTGCTTTTGTGTTGTGTTTGATGCCGAGGTCACCTGCTTTTGTGTTGCGTTTGATGCCGAGGTCACCTGCTTTTGTGTTGTGTTTGATGCCGAGGTCACCTGCTTTTGTGTTGTGTTTGATGCTGAGGTCACCTGCTTTTGTGTTGTGTTTGATGCCGAGGTCACCTGCTTTTGTGTTGCGTTTGATGCCGAGGTCACCTGCTTTTGTGTTGTGTTTGATGCTGAGGTCACCTGCTTTTGTGTTGCAGAGGTCACCTGCTTTTGTGTTGTGTTTGATGCTGAGGTCACCTGCTTTTGTGTTGCAGAGGTCACCTGCAGACCTTCATTCACACGGTCCACCTGCTGCAAGGTCTGGGTGACCTGGAGTCTCTGCCTGTGGCCGACATCCTGACCCAGCTGTTGGAGACGGAAGGGGGGCCTGGCCAGCCGTCTGCTGTCCTGGGCAGCAAGCACATCATCAGCTGGGGCTTTGAGGACCAGCTGTCCCTCACCGCCCCTGGCACTGAACACACCGTCAAGGAGGCCAAAGAGGCCGCTGAGAAGGATAAAGAGAAAGGTAAAGTTCTTCGTGTTGTATGATCTGTTGTGTAATATACTGTAATGATAACTAGGCCGCTGAGAAAGGTAAAGTTCTTCACGTTGTATGATCTGTTGTGTAATATACTGTAATGATAACTAGGCCGCTGAGAAGGATAAAGAGAAAGGTAAAGTTCTTCGTGTTGTATGATCTGTTGTGTAATATACTGTAATGATAACTAGGCCGCTGAGAAGGATAAAGAGAAAGGTAAAGTTCTTCGTGTTGTATGATCTGTTGTGTAATATACTGTAATGATAACTAGGCCGCTGAGAAGGATAAAGAGAAAGGTAAAGTTCTTTGTGTTGTATGATCTGTTGTGTAGTATACTGTAATGATTTAACTATGTTTGATGTACACTGTGTGCGGTGTAACATGGTGTATGGTTGATATAGACCTGTACATCGTTATGTTTTGTTTGTTTTTAAAAAAATCTAGATCTATATAATGTACATTGTAACATTTTATATGTTGAAAGCTTTGCACATTGTAACAATGATACTGTTATAGATCTGTATAATGCATATTTGATTTAGGTGCAATTTAACATGCATGGATGAGATTGGTTCATTGAAACATTGTTTGTTTGATAAATATATAGACCTGTACATTGTAACATGATGTTATAGGTACAGTGCATTGTAACATGGTGTTATACTTATAGGTACGTTGCAATATGTATGTTTGAAAAAGTACATTGTATTTGTATCATGACGCTATAGGTATAGTACAATATGTTTGAAAAACTACGTTGTAACATGGTATATTAGAACGTGTTTGAAAAACTACATTGTAACATGGTGTATGTTTAAGTTGAACACACAATGTAACATTATATGCGTAACATGTTTGAAGTAAGTTCATCATCTAGTTGTCTGTGATATGTTGCCTGTTTGATATATATAAGTGAACTCTACCGCAGCTTTTCTTGTGCATATTTCTCAGGGGTGATTTAAAGTGATTTTGTGTGTGTATGCGTGCGTGCGTGTATGCTTGTGTGTGTGTGTGTGTGTGTGTGTGTGTGTGCGTGCGTGCGTGGCGTGCGTGCGTGCGTGCATGCATGTGTTCGTGCATGCATGGGTGTACATGCATGCGTGCGTGCATACATGTGTTTGTGTGTGTGTGCGTGTATGTGTGTATGCATGTATATGTGTGTCTTTGTGTGTGTATGTGTATGTGTGTGTGTATGTGTGTGTGTGTGTGTGTGTGTGTGTGTGTGTGAGTGTGTGTGTGTGTGTGTGTGTGTGTGTGCGTGCGTGTGTGCATTTGTGTGTATTTGTGTGTGTATGCATGCGTGTGTGCGCGTGACACACAGATGGAGAAGGGTGTCGCAGCGTGGCCACAGACGGGTCATACCTGTACATCAGTGGAGGGGGAGGACCTGGCATGGCCAAGATGGGCACCGGTCTGCATGGCACCCTCAGGTAGCCTGCTCTCTTTGTTGATGATATTTTGTTGTTGTTGTTGTCATACAGCAATAGTGTGTATACATACATGCTCTATGCTTGTTCTACACTATATATGGGCTGAGACTGATAGGCAGGAAAAGAGGTGGAGATGGAGGGAGGAAGGCTGGCAGGCAGAGGCAGGCAGATACATACATTCACATAATCATGATTATGCACACGCACTTAAATGCGTGTATGTATACATACACATGCACGCACGCATGCACGCATGCATGCACACACGCACGCATGCACGCACACACGCATGCACGCACGCACGCACACACATACACACACACACACACACACACACACACACACACACACACACACACACACACACACACACACACACACACACACACTCTTAATATTCCAAAAAGCAAATAAGACCCTCAAAATGGAAATCCAAACAGAAAATAAAGAAAACTTCAAGGGGGTAAAATAACAGACAAGAAAAGGTCCCTCCCGTCCCCCCTCCCTCCTCAAACAGCTGTAGACACTTGTAACATTGTTGACTGTGGTGATTTCAGGGGGTATGTGTACAACAAGAATGTGGAGGCAAACCCAGGTCGGGTCGCCTATGGCAACAACCTCTTGCTGTTACGGCCTTTGACCTACGATCAGGAGTCGGATGTCAACAATCTGTGTCAGGTCATCGATGTCAACACTCTACAGGTATGTTGGCTCGCTGACATTTAAAGCAGTGCACAGACAGATCTATATGTTCAGTCTGACAGGTAGGCAGACAAACAGATGGACAGACAGACATTGGGTTGGTTGGTTAACTGGTTGGTGGTTAGTTGGTTAATTGGTCGATGTATTGGCCAGTTTGATTCTGCATGGTCACTTTTGTTGTTGTCTTTTGCATTTTTTTTATTCTTCTCATTTTGCCTCTTTTTTTTTTCTTTTTCTTTTTTGAGTGAATTTTTTTTTTTGATGAACAAGAAACATCAGTGTGACTTAATACAGTAGGATTTAAAAGTAGAGAATGGAATTCTCTTCTGTATTTAAAGATCACACATTGAAAAAGTTGCTTGAGGATATTTGTGATTTTGATCTATGTTTGTGTTTAGTAGTAGTTCTTCTGATATGTTCTGTTATTTTGTTCTGTGCTGTCGGGTGCTCTTCCAGTTTAATACCCCAGGCTCACATACGAGTTGAATTAATCCAAATGCATTTAGAAATTTTGCTTCAGTCATGTTGTGAATTTTTCATTCCTTCAGTTTTGATTTTGAACCTTCATTGAATAGGTGAATTGTAAAACAGTAGAAAACGTGTACAATGTTTGTATGGATTTTTTTTGTTTGAAAAAGAAAAAAGTTATTTTTTATTTTTAAAATTAAAATTTTTTTTAATGTGTACGATATTTGGTTTTTAAAAAATTAAAATTTTTTTTTTAATGTATTTATTTATTTAATTATTTTATTTGTTATTACTATCTGTACTTAACGTGTACCTGTTGTAGCCGAAGAAGACGATCCCGAAGCCTCAGTGGATGCTGGAAGGAGGAGCATGCACCACCCTGGCCTTCTGCAGCGATGGCTCCTACTTCTACTGGGTGTGGTGTCCTGCCACCATTTCCGACAAGTCGGCCAAGAGCATTCAGATCTTCGTCACCTCCTTCAGGCTAGAGGTCAGTGGGGTTTAGTTTAGTTTGTTCTTTTATAGCGAGGAGAATGGAATAAGCACTCTTGTGCTTTTTTTCATCCAGTCCCCGTGTGTATGCGGTTTTGTCAATTTTGTTATCTGTTCCCACCGGCATGCAGTGGCCTACTCTTCCGAAAAGTGGAACAGGATTTAACGTGTGCGCAAGATGTTCTGCGTGTGTTTGCACATGGGGCCTCGGTTTACAGTCTCATCCGAAAGACTTTTGGGGAGAGTGGAGTCAGCACTGATGTCAACTCCAGGGGAAAATTCCCCTCCAACGGGAGTCAAACTCCGGTCATCAAATTGCGAGTGCAATGTTCTGACCATTATGCTATCCCGTCCCGGGAGGAGAGTTACAATGGCCAGGGTCTTTTTGGGGGGAAGGGTGGGGAGGGGAAAGAGTATTGAGGATGGAATGAAGAGTAGGAGGGAATCGGAAAGGGAGTAGGATGTGAAAGTGGGATGGTAGTTGGAGGTTGGGTATTTTGACTGAATCACATTGAGAGGGTGGTTCTGTATGATATTTTTTGAAGATCACATTTCATGGTTAAATGACTAAAAGAAAAAGGAAACTGACCAGTTGAATGAAGCAAAACAGATTGATAAATTAGCCAACAGCATTGGCCTAAGTCACCCCATCTTGTGTGAAAGTTTGCTCACTTGTACTTTTGGTATTATTTGGTGTGTTGGCTTGGCTTTGAAGCTTTTCTTTTTTTCTTTTTAAACAAATCCTTTGGAGAAGTCAGTGAAATCATTGACCAGATCAATGGAACTGTCAGCTTTATACATTTATAATGTTCTTGCTTCAGTTTTACACTGCGTGCTTATATCATCAAGTAGTATATCCAGATAATCAGATGAGGAACTCACAATGATTGTCTAGACATAAGATTGTGGGTAGACCATTTCATTTTTTCATTTTCAGTAATACTGTTATCCTATGATTGTTTATTGAAAATATTGACATTTTGTGAAATCATACCAAATGTTATCCATAACTTAACTTAGTGTGATATAAGTTTTCTTACTGGATTTTATCACTGTCTGTTCAGACACAGTTGTTTTTTTTTACTATGTGTTTACTCATTTCAATATTTGATTGATATTTTGTTAACGAATGAACAGTCCTGTAAAGAAATAAATGAAGGAAGGAATGAAGACAAATTTGTATAAATCTGTATTTTATTTCATGATATGTAAAACTTACATTTGTAACATCTTTGTGGTGTTATTCAGGAGTCGACACTGGAAGTGCACTTTCACTTGGAGCGACAGACCCTGACCCGCAAAGAAGAAACTGCGAACCAGCGTGGCAGTGAAACTCTGATGAACCGTCTGCGCCCTCTGCGGGGGTCAAGCAGTGCTGCCACCCTGGCTGCTCTGATAGGGGGAGAAACTCCGGTCAAGAAAGAAGACAGTGAGTGGTCTTGTTGTGTTTTGGTTTGTTTTTTTCTTATATGTTGACCTGAAATGTTGGAATTTCGCTGACAGACTTGTAAACTGTATATTTTTCATGTTGACTGGTTTCTTTCTATGTTGTGCTTTTTCACTAGCTGTAATCTGTTTTAGAGGCTGAAATTAATATGTATGTTTATGTTTCCAAGTCTATAGCAAGTTACACATTTTGCATGTGTTCTCACTAAAGAAATGAAGTCGCATCCAAGGAACTTAGTTGGTACCTCTGTCTTTTATATTCCACAGAGTCCCATTGTTCCATATGGCAGTGCAAGCAGCTCAGAATGTTCTTTGTAAGGAGCATGATTTTTCTTGTATTAAAAGACTGCTACGCCAAATCAGTCAGCAGAATTAGTTTTTCTTCTAACAATCAGAAAAATGTTTGTCACAGCTGGGATGAATTTTCTCCGATCTTTTGTTGTTGTCGTTGTTGTTTATTTTGCAGTTTAGCACCCTTGGGGGTCACCCAGAATATGCACTCCTATCTTTTCAAGAGGGGACAGGATAGCAAAGGGGTCAGAGCGCTCGCTTTCCCCAAGTCAAGTTAAGCGGCATGGAGCGTGGTTACCTGTTGGATGGGTGACTGTTTGCGCGCCTTGGCTTCAGTACAGTTCACACAGCTGTAAATGGGTACCTGCCCTCTGTAGGGTCAGGGAAGGTAAAGCAGCGAGGGAGAGGAGATGGGCACCACCCTCAATATGCTGGCCCCCTAGAGAAGCTGAGGTCTCTGATGCCTCGCTTCCCTACGACTGCCTAGGTTATGGGACACCTTTACCTTTATCTTTTCAAGACAGAAAGTGTGGCCAGTGGAGACAACCCTACAGACCAAGCTGTACGGCCCACGAGAGGAGCTGGACAGGACATGCCATTATTTTTCCCAGACACATCTGACAGTGTAAAGCGAACGAGAGAAGAAGATCATTTCAAGATGGGATTATTATCACCACAGTAAAAAAACAACAACCAACCAAACAACAAACCTTTATTTTTATTTTATACCACTGTATGTCATCTGTCGCAAGAACAGCACTACACTGGACTCCAGACGGCAAGAGAAAGACAGGAAGACCAAGAACACCATGGAGGAGGACAGTGGAATGTGAGATGGAAGCCATGCAGCACTGTTGGAGTTCATTGGCCAGGCTGGCCCAGGATAGGCAGGGGAGGGGGGAAGACTTTGTTGCTGCCCTACACACCACTGGGTGTAAAGGATGATGATGATTTGATTTGATTTATTCTTTTATATTGAGGATAATGGAATAAGCACCCTTGTGCTTTTTTCCATCCAGTGCCCGTGTGTATGCAGTTTTGTAAATGTCATCTGTTCCCACCGGCCCACGATGGCCTACTCTTACGAAAAACGGAACAGGATTTAACGTGGTGCGCAAGATGTTCTGCGTGCGTTGGCACACGGGGCCTCGGTTTAAAGTCTCATCGCGAAGGACTTTTAGGGAGAGTGGAGTCAGCACCGATGTTAACTCCAGGAGAAAAAAATCTCCTCGACTGGGACTCAAACCCGGGGTCGTCAAATTGCCAGCGCAATGTTCTGACCACTAGGCTATCCCGTCCCCCATGATGATGCTGACTGTATGTCACCTCGCCTGTTGTGTTGTGTGTGTTGTAGCAGCGACGGTGGGCAGCACGACGTGTGGGGTGGTGCTGAAGACGCTGGTGAAGACCCCCATCTACTGCGACGGCAGCAGCATGGTCATCCTGGTCCCCTTGCCGGGGGGAGGCGCAGGGGCGTCCACCCGATCCCTCTTCGGCAGTGGGGGAAGCATCTCCAGTTTACGCTGTGAGTTTTTCTCTGTCTGTGTGTGTGGGTGGGTGGGGTGTGGGGGGGGTGGGGGGGGCTGGTGGGGGGGAGAGGCTGGTGCGGGGGTGGGGTGGGGGTGGTGAGGGTGGGGGGGGGGGGGGGGCTGGGGTGGTGTGTGTGGGGGGGCTGTGTGTGTGTGTGTGTGTGTGTGTGTGTGTGTGTGTGTGTGTGTGTGTGTGTGTGTGTGTGTGAGAGAGAGAGAGAGAGAGAGAGAGAGAGAGAGAGAGAGAGAGAGAGAGAGAGAGAGAGAGAGAGAGAGAGTGTGTGTGTGTGCGTGTGTGTGTGTGTGTGTGTGTGTGTGTGTGTGTGTGTGTGTGTGTGTGTGTGTGTGTCTGTGTGTCTGTGAGGGTAGCCTGTAAATGGCCTAGTCCGTGATGCATGTGCTTGGGTATGAGTCTATACAATTGTATGAATTTGTTTTTGCTTGCCTGTTTATAAGTAAAGTGTATATTTTGCATACCTTATGGTGTTGTTTTTTTTCCACGTTTATTCACTTTTTCTGTAACTTGCAGAATTGCTTGAAGTGATTTCTTAGGGAATGCAGAAGAAAAAGAAGAGTATGATTTGATGTGGTTTGTATTTTTGAAATTGTGTTTTATGTGTAATTTTCTGTTGTCTGAGAGCAAGCAGCAATCAGCTGATGTAGGAGTAAGAGATAAAAGAGTAACAAGACTTGTGTTTGTGAAAATGTTTAGCGAGGATGAGTTTATGTACTGTGAGGAAGGTGCTTGCTTTATTGCTAGTACATTTTACACATTTTACAGATACTGAGTTTTTAGAAGGTAATATGGAAATTGTGTATTCATATGATATTTATCAGATACTATTGGCATTGTGAGATAATCAGTGCTGTATGTATACCATTGAAGCTGGCATCAGCTCATACTTGTAGAAATGGTCTGGCAACCTCAGCCCTTAGTGAGACGGATCAGTCTATCATGGTCTGTACGGACAGCAGTGGGTTACAGCAGAGGATCACATAGTAGTGTGTCATTTGCCTGACGTTGCAGCACTGGCGAGCAGCCTGAGCTTCACACTGAGTGATGGACTGTTCAACACACGCACGGATCTCATCGATGCTCCTTCCTGCTCTCTGGCCCGTGGCTCTTCTGTCGTAGGATTGGGTAAGATGAGTTGCCTGGCCTAGAGTGTGTCTGTTTTTGTTTTTTTGTTGTTGCTGTCATGTCCTTTAAAGGGGTTGCGTTGTGGCTATGAAAGAGGGGAATATAGAGGAAAATGGATAGAGTTTGGAAAAAAAGTGTTATTGTGTGTGTGAATATATTTGTTGTTTGTATGTAATGCCATTGTGAGCTAGTTGTCCGTTAAGATTCTGTGTGTGTGTGTGCGTATTTGTGTGCGTGTTTGTGTGCGTGTGCACACATGAGCAAGTGTGTGTGTTATCTTTGTAGATTATGTGCAGATGAATGTATGTACTGAGATAAGTTTATAAGGAGTGTAGTGACAGAGTTTTTTCTCCATCTAAAAAAAAAGAAAAAAAAAGAAAAAAAAGAGGACAGTGGACCGATATCAGTGTGCAGCTGTGTGGAAATTCTAGTGTTATAGGGAAAGATAGCTTTCCAGATTAGAAAATGAAGGTGGGAATTCACCCTATTTGTTATCCAATTTTTTTTCTTTTCAGGGTGGGGCTGGGATGGATGAGTAGGTGATTTATATATTACACAGTAACCATTCGTATTCCATCGAGTAGGATATGCAACTATTGAAGTATGTGCAGATAAGCATGAAAAGACTGTGTGTTGTTACATGGCTTGTGTGTGTGTGTGTGTGTGTGTGTGTGTGTGTGTGTGTGTGTGTGTGTGTGTGTGTGTGTGTGTGTGTGTGCATGCGCGTACATGTGTGTGTGCGTGCGTGCGTGCATGTGTGTAATGTGTGTGTGTGTGTGTGAGCGTGTGTGTGTGTGTGTGTGTGTGTGTGTGTGTGTGTGTGACAAAGTCAAAGTCAGAGTCAAAGTCAAACTTTTATTTTCAGATGGTGCATTGAATAAGCAGTGCAATTGCTTTTTTTCATCAAGCCATCCATCTAAGAACAAAAAATAATATATATGCATATTAGAAAAAGGAAACTTGAAATATGTCGAACAAATGAAAAAAACAAAAAAACAAAATAAAACATGCACATGCCTGTGTTTCAGGAGCGTGCTTTGACAAGGTGAACAACCTGATCTGGCTGTGTAGCAATGACTACGTGGATCAGTTCTACAACCCCGGCCACCAGGCCCCACACCACATTCACCGCCGCCTGGGAATTCAGCGCCCCTGTCTGCCCTGCCCACAGTCAGGTGAGAGAGCGTCTGCCTACCTGCCTGACTGACCTGGATAATAAAAAACAGATTGGGGGGGGGGGGGGGGGGGGACGGATAGCCTAGTGGTCAGAACATTGCGCTGGCAATTTGACAACCCAGGGTCAAGTCCGGTCGAGGAAATTTTTCTCCTGGAGTTAACATCAGTTTTGACTCCACTCTCCTCAAAAGTCCTTTGGATGAGACTTTAAACTGAGGCCCCATGTGCGAACGCATGCAGAACATCTTGCGCACACGATCAATCCTGTTCCGCTTTTCGTAAGAGTAGGCCATCGTGTGCCGGTGGGAACAGATGACATTTACAAAACTGTATACACACTGGGACTGGATGTAAAAAAGCACAAGAGTGCTTATTCCATTATCTTTGATATCAAATCAAATCAAATCAAATCTAATCTTAACCTTTTACTGCGCTGTTGACGAACAGCGTTCATCATAGAAACTGTCACCAGCAATGCTCAGTTGACGATCCCTGTTCGTCATGATTCAACGCTCTCTGTGTTTCGTCCAGCATGGTGCCTGAGCAAAATATGATAGCAGCGAAAGAGTTAACTGGTGGTTTTTTTTTCTGTGTTTTTAATTTCTTGGATGAACTGGTCCTTGTTACTTTCCCTTACCTATGCTAAAATGTGTGTCTCTGGTGACCTGTCCACTGTCAGTTCTGCTCTGCTGAAGTCCACAGTGCCAGCCATTTTTCTACAACACTGCACACAGTATAACCTGTTTTGGGAAAAAATAAGCTAGAAATACATCTTTTTGTTGTAGTAAAAATACGACTGAAGACTGTTCAGGCATGGCAGTTGGCTACCATCTGTACATAAGGGAATCGTTGGATATTGGGGTCAGCTGGTGTCATTTTATTTGATCGAACACTAGAGTCGGAACATAATGGGGTCACTGTTGTTCATTGTATTTCTGTGATGTAAGTGCTCAAAGGGTTAAGTAGTGTATACCTGGTCACCCACAATATGCACTCTCCCTCTCTCATCACTCCTGGGAATCACTGTGAGACTGTAAGTACACATGGGATAAGTTTACATGTTAAATTTTTTTTGAGTACCTCGCCATTTTTTCAGGTACCTCACCATAACGGTAGCCATACTCCGACTTCAGTTATGTTCTTGGTTGTGGCAGCTTAACCCTCTTAGTACCGATCCAGGATTTGCCGGGATTGAATAATTACCCCCCCCCCCCTAAGTCCCGAACCGGGATTTGCCAGGATTTACACACAGTAGATTTCCATCACACTGTGACTTGACTTATGCCTGTGAATTCTGGGAGATCCTCTTCAGCTCGGCCCACGTCATTCCGGCTGAAAGTAGATTTCCATCACGCTGTGACCATCACTAATTGCTACCACATGGCAAAGCTCTATCAGGCCAGAAGGAGAAACCTTTCAGAGTGTCTGGAAGTAATTACAGCTGCTGGTATGTACTTTGAAGGAGGAAAAGGCCAGCGAGCATGTGTGCCTGACCTGATTTTGTGATGGAATGCGAAATCTAGGGGGCAGTTTGTGTTCAGAGAATCCGAATACAAGAGGGTTAAGTTGTTCACCTTGAATTTGATGGAATCGATCGAGAAATGGAATAAATTATTTCTGTAAGGTGATGGAGGAGGCAGGAACCCAGTTTCGTTATCCATGCATGATGTACTGAGCTATATGTCTACCGCAAAGAAACGAAAACAGCAAGGTGTGACTGTCTACATGTATTATGCGCGCAGGTGAGAGAGTGAGCATCCACGAGGTGGTGGGAGCGTTGCTGCAGAACATCGGCAGCATGTGCCTGCATCAGCTGCACAGCGACGTGCTGCAGCTGCCCATGGGGAGCTACGTGCTGCAGCAGCAGCCCTGCGAGCTGAGGCACCTGATGCGCATCACAGACATCCTGCGCCGTGCCATGGACATGCGCGACACCCAGGCCGCTGTCTGCTGTATGGTCGTGCTGCAGGTGAGGGGGGGTACAGGGGGGTGTAGGGGAGGAGTGGTGGTGGTGGTGGTGGTGGTGTGTGGTGGGGGGGGGGAGTGGGGGTGGATGGGGTGGTGTGGTGTGTGTTGTGGTGTGGTGTGTGTGTTGGGTGGTGAGGGGGGGGGGGGGTGTAGTGTGAGGTATGGTGTGTGTGTTGTGTGGTGTGGTGTGGTGAGGTGTGGTGTGGTGTGGTGAGGTGTGGTGTGGTGAGGTGTGGTGAGGTGTGTGTGAGGTGTGGTGTGTGTTGTGGTGTTGTGTGTAGTGTGGTGGGTGGTGAGGTGTGGTGTGGTGTGGTGTGTTGTGGCATTTGGTGATGTGGGGTGGCATGGTGTGGTGTGGTTTGGCGTGGTGTGTAATGTGGCATGGGGTGGGGTGGTGTGGTTTGATAGTATTTTTAGCTGTTGTCTCTTGTGACTGATAACTGTTCAGGAGTGATTTTAGCAGGACTTGAGTTACTTAACAGTCTGTTTGGATAGACTGACAGTTGTCTAGGCTCAAAAGTGAAGGAAAGAGAGTGGGGGGTTTCCCCTCGAGATCCTGTATGGTTTGCTCTAATTGAAATAGGCCTATCACAGGACAATTGTATGCTTACTTAGATATTTACAAAAGTGTTCAGTGCCTACAGACTTGTCGGCTGATGTCCTATGTGAAGTGCTTTTTTAGTGCCATTAGGCTGTCCACTGATTTTCTATAGTTATTCCACTTTTGAATGCTTGAATAGGTCTTTGCAAGTAAAAAAAGTATTCCCAGATTCAGAATCCTCATTCATTTTTATGAAAAAAAGTATTCCTTTGCTGTGTCCCTTATGGTTTTTACACAACATTTTGTGTTTAACATCATGGTACTGATTTATCCATTTTCCTTTTTCTGTAGCACGAAAATGTTTTTTTTAATTTTTTTTTTTTTATAGTTGAGATGTGGAAACTTTAGTGCATGCATAGCTGCAATGTTATCTGATCAGATAGAAAATACAGTGATTGTATTATTGGTTTTTTTTTTGTTATTGTGTGTGTCATATTGTTTGTCAAGCAATCGTGCCTGTATTGATTGCAGCTGATCTTCAAAGTCAGCGTGTTCAAGTGGGACAGAGAAGGAGAAGAAGAGCACATCAAGGAAGCCAGGTAATTGAGTTTTCCACAGACACAGTGGAGGTTTAGCTTCAGATCTGCAGTCTGCAAGTCACTGCTGTTGTTGTTGTTGTTTTGTTTCTTCTAGTTAGGGTCAGCCAGAATACACCACACTCTCTCTCTCTCTGGGGAATGACTGTAAGACTGGACATCGGGGGAAACATTTGTTTATATGGCTGTGTTTTTTTTCTTTTATGTGGCTGTTTTGAAGCTCCACACCATGTAGGCAGCTACTCTCTGACTTCAGAGGATTGGTCATTAGAGTTGTGGTGGAACCAAGACAGTGCAGGGTTGTGAACTTTGAAATTTTCCATGCTGGAGGATAAAGTGTGCATGTTGAAGACCCTGCAGTTCCTGTCACTGAAGTGAGCATAATGCTGAGGCTTTACTGTCTTGGTTGAGTTGTGTGTAGGTCAAGTGCTCAAGAAGATTTGGGAAAAAAGGGGCACTTGCTTTCTTGAGAAATCTGGTAGGACAATGCAGTTCAGCACAATACAGTGCAATGTGGTGCAGTCAAGTAGAATGTAGTAACAGTACAGTGTGAGTTCTAGAGAGAAGAATGGAGTGCAGACTTTTTGCAAGCTGATTATATGTACTTTTTATATTTGAGACATGGAAACTTAAGTGCATACATAACTACAGTCTCAGTGTATTTAATCTTAGTGAAATATATATATATATATCTGTTTTTATGAGGGGTGGGTGGGGTTGCCTCTTTTTCACTTTATGTCTGCCACTCACATTATGCCCTGCTCAATTTATGTCTCATTATTATGATCATTCTGTACCACAACTCGGGTGTCAAACATTCTTCAAAAGAGTTGATAAAAATGCGATATAATTTACTCTCAAACAGGATATATAAAAATTGTGTAAGTCTCAAACAGCGTGTATCTCTTTTGATTTTATTTGTTTTACATTTCACAATATTTTTAGAAATAAAAAGAGATAAATATAATGTGACATGAACATGTCATATCATTTTAGTAAGGGGGCGGGGGGAAGGCGTTAACTTTGAAATTGCTGGATATGCTTTTATTTATGTATTTTTTATTTGAAGCTATCATATAGTGTTTGAACAAATATGAAATGTAGCTATCTTGTATCTTTTGATTACAATTTGTATCGACATGCCTGTCAGTATTGTAATTGCCCTTCAGGGATGATTACAGTGTTTTTGACGTGACTTGCTGTTGTTAGAAAGCTGATCTGGAAACTGCTGACCAACAAAGAGTACTGCGCCCCTGTCGCCTACGCAGTGGGTGACGAGTTGCCTCCCCTGCAATACGAGGCGTGTCGTGTGGTGACAGTGGGCATCAAGTCTCTATACCGCTCGGCTCAGGATCGCCACACACTGCTCTCCCATCTCCTGACTGCAGGTACGGGCGTGTGTGCGTGTGCGTGTGTGTGCGTGTGTGTGCGCGTGCGTGCGTGTGTGTGTGCGTGTGCATGTGTGCGTGTGTGGTGTGTGTGTGTGTGTGTGTGTGTCGTGTGCGTGTGCGTGCATGAGTGCATGTGTGTGTGTGTGTGTGTGTGGTGTGCGTGCGTGGTGTGCGTGCGTGTGCGTGCGTGTGTGCGTGTGTGTGCGTGTGTGTGTGTGTGTGTGTGTGTGTGTGTGTGTGTGTGTGTGTGTGTGCGCGCGCTTGCGTGCATGCATGTGTGTATGTGTTCAATTAATTAACAAGGTCCATCATTTTTCTCAAGTTTTATTTCATTTATCATTGACTTTTAATAACATCTGTTAGATAAATGTTTAAAATTCTGAAAACAAGGCCAAAATTGACTGTGACCAAACAGTTGAATTAGTGATTTAAGGATAACCAGCACAGTATACAAAGGAATAAAAAAAAAAGAAGAAAGAAAAAACTAACCAGAATTTTTTTGGGGAAAGAAAGAGACAACTCGTTGTAGTACATTATCCAAATCCAAAGCCTTTTTATGCCTTCTTGGTATGTAGGGCAGCAACAAAGGTTCTCCACTCCTGCCTGTCTTGGGCCCGTCGCACCTAGTAGTGTTGAATTTCTTTGTTGCTGTTTCTGTAACAATCTTTTTTTTTTTTACAGAACAGGGTTGTTAGCCCTGTGTCCAACCCCCTACCTGGGGGAGTGGGGCCACCTTAGTTGCCTCTTACGACATGCCTGGCTGGCGGGCAGGGACCCTATTCTTGTAATGCTCGCTTTGCAAGCATTCCCCGGGAGTCCCACGGGGGATTGTAGTACATTAGTCATTTTATTTGTGTTGTGACTTTTTCAGCGGACGGTAACAAAGCACTGTTTGAACTTCGCAACATGATCCTGACCAGTTTTGCTGACCAGCTCAAAGCTCAGTGTATCAGCACTCCAGACACTGCTCATTTGAGGTAGGTGTCGTCTTTATATTGGTTACTCTGTGTGTGTGTGTGTGTGTGTGTGTGTGTGTTCGATTCATTTTACGTCTTTTCACAAAATGTGATATTAGACATTTAAAAAAAAAAAAAAAAAAAAAAAAAAGTGTAGGTGTGTGAGTGTGTGTGTATGTAGGGAGGGGAGCGGGGGAAGGAGGAGGAGTTTTGGAAGTGGGGAAGTGGGTTAGTTCACTTAATCTACACAGAACAGTTAAGAAAAAAAGTAAAATAAAATAACAACAAATGTACATAATTCTGCAATACAGAATAGTAAAAATTCCAAATTCTAAACAAGATCTAACGCATGAACAATAAAACTATTTACAACTATAACCAACAAGAGAAAAATCTAATCAACAGAAGGAAATGACTTTTAAGTCCATAATAATCATAATAAAGAACCAATAGGACAGTGCAGTAATGATTTGAAAAATGTATACCTCAGTAATGGATCACTGAATATCTCTGATGAGGATGATGAGGTAAGAACAGGTATATAACTTTTCAGCATGCGGCACATCAATATATGATCAACAGTTATACTATGTCCACATATGCAAGATAGCTCAGTTTGATATAAATTATATTGACTTAATAAAGAATTGTAATATAAATCTAGTGTCTTCACAAGCAAAAATTCATTTGGAAGAATATTATTCTAACCATTTAAAAGTTTTCACAGATGGCTCAGTCTTAAACAATAATGCTGGTGCTGCATACATTATATCAGAGCTGAAATCGGAAAAATCATTTCATCTTGGGGAGAATATTTCAATTTTTACAGCAGAACTCATAGCAATATTAATGGCACTCAATTTCTTAATCGATTTCCCTAGAGCTGTTTTCCGCATTCTTTTTTGTGTTGATTCAAAATCAGTAATTCAAGCCATCAGCTCTATGCAAACAAGAGTTAGATCAGAACTTGTGTGTGTGTGTGTGTGTGTGTGTGTGTGTGTGTGTGTGTGTGTGTGTGTGTGTGTGTGTATAAAAAGTAAATAAAGAAAAAGTACATAATTGTTAGATTTCCAGTCTGATTTTTAGTGTTAGTGACAAGTTTTTCTATTCACCTAAGCTCTTTATCATGTCAGCATCACAGGTGCCTGTGCATCACAGGCATTTAAAAAATATTTTAGGTGTGTGTGTGTGTGTGTGTGTGTGTGTGTGCATGTGTGTTGTGTTGTGTGTGTGTGTGTGTTTATATAGCAGTGTGTGTATAAGTGCATGCACGTATGTGAGGGTGTGTATGCATGCATCCGCATATATATGTGTTGTTGACATGTGTGCAAGTGTGGACTGCTTGCACGTCTGTCAGTATACATCCACTGTGGTGGGGTTATGTTGTGGCCACATGACAGAACATATGCCAGTGTATGTATGTATATATATATATGTGATGCTCCACCACATGAGGAGTCACATTGCACCAAAGGTCAATTTCTAGTTATTGCATGCTATTAATCCACAATGAAATGGCTGTTCAGTACAAAAAACCAGATTGAAAATCGGACAGTTCTCTCAAAAGTTATTAAAACTTGAAGCGATAGACTGCAGGAAATGACAAAATGAGAAATTGACAAACTTAGCATCGTAATAGGTGGTCAGAATGAAGGCTTGGGTATTCTAGAAAGACATTTAAAGGCAAAAGGAAACAAAATTATGCCTTGGTATTTCACTACAAAATTGAATAATGGCTATGGTTTTATAGTAAAATCAAAATCTCAAAATTGACAACTTGACCCCTGCCTGCCTTTAATGGCTTCCAGGGGAAAATTGGGTTAGGTGCTAAGCGACTCATTTCGTGGTGGAGCGTCACATATATAACACAGAAAGGGTGTGCTTTTACAGACTGGCAGACGACCTGGTGAACTACATCCTGAAGCTGGCGGTCAAGGAGTCGTGTGTGCTGCTCAGCAAGGCCCAGAGCTGCTGTGAGGACACCCCTGCCTTTGAGGCTCTCCTCTGCAATGTGCCGGTAAGTGCTGTCTCTTTTGTGTGTGTGTGTGTGTGTGTGTGTGTGTGTGTGTGTGTGTGTGTGTGTGTGTGTGTGTGTGTGTGTGTGTGTGTGTAGAACTTCTATTATTTCCTTTTTAACCCTCTTGCATTCAGATTCTCTGAACACAAATTGCCTCTAGATTTTGTATTCCATCACGGAATCAGGTCAGGCGCACATGCTCACTCGGCTTTTCCTCCTTCTAAGTACATACCAGCAGCTATAGTTACCTCCAGACTCACAGCAGGGTCTGTGCCTCTTGCCTGATAGAGCTTCAGCGATCAGTGTAGGTCACTGAGTGATGGAAAACTACTGTGTGTAAATCCTGGCAAATTCTGGTTTGGGATTCAGGGGAGGGAATGATTAATTCCGACAAATCCCTGTTTGGGACTAAGAGGGTTAAGCTTGTCTTAATATACATGTTTCTCACATTATACCATATCAAGATGTAGATGTGCAGACGAGTCTTGGTTTACTCTGTGAGTCATTCTTGTTAACACCATCTGTGTGAATTTGAACACTTTATTTTTTTTTCACAGAATAAACTCTTTGTTTCATTCTTAGGACTAGTATTAAAGAAAGTTTGGTTTGTCTGACAAAAAAAAAGACAAAGGCAGGAATCGAAAATGTAGACCAGACACATTTACAGAACACGGAGAAATGGTGCAAATGATGAAGATTTATTTTTCATTGATAGTTTTTCAACTGCAGAGATTTCAACTGCAGAGATTTCAACTGCAGAGATTTTAACTGCAGAGATTTTAACTGCAGAGATTTTTATAGATTTCAACTGCAGAGATTTCAACTGCTGAGATTTTAACTGCAGAGATTTTAATAGATTCCAACTGCAGAGATTTTAACTGCGGAGATTTAAATAGATTCCAACTGCAGATATTTTAGCTGCAGAGATTTTAACTGCAGAGATTTTAACCGCATAGATTTTAACCGCATAGATTTTAACCGCATAGATTTTAACTGCAGAGATTCCAACTGCAGATATTTTAACTGCAGAGATTTTAACCGCAGAGATTTTAACTGCAGAGATTTCAACTGCAGATATTTTAACCGCAGAGATTTTAACTGCGGAGATGTTATGGTTGTGTCTGCCAGAGAGCCAGCCCCTGTGTGCAGTACATCATGGCGCTGCGCTCTCACCTGCTACAGGCCGCCATTCTGTACGAGTCTCCCACACCTGAGAACGGAGCCGTCACACCTGTCTCCCCTGTCCTGTATCAGGACTCCCTGCAGGTAACCACGCCACGTGTTCGGGGTCGTGACTTTTGTGTGTAGCAAAAGTCTGGCTGTGGGTAGTAATGGGTGATCGACCAAATGTTCTGGCTTTTAAAAAATGTTTATTTCATTTAATTTATTTATTAATTTTTTTTTTTTGTTGCCAAATTTACTGTTACTTGAGTGGTTTGGTGGTGCATGGATAGGTAAGTGGAGGGGTGAAGGGGTTTGCTGCATGTTTTTTCTGTAATATGCCAGTTAAAAGTTAAGTTAGTTAAAGTCTGTCCCGAGCCTATAGAGGCTCATCAGGCCGGTGCTTATCCCGGTTTCTGTGGCGTTAAGCGACTGAGAGTCATAGACTCCCCCCTGGATAGGACGCCAGTCTATTGCAGGGTTAACCCCCAACACAAGGTTGGTACCCCTTTTACACCTGGGTGGGGTGAGAAAATAGCCGTAAAGTGCCTTTTCCAAGGGCACAACGCCAAAGCCGAAAGCTGGGATCGAACCCACAACCTTTAGATTACGAGTCCAACGCCCTAACCACTAGACTACAGCGGCGGCTGTAATATGCCAGTACCGGTCCTTAAAATCCTACTCTTTTTCTCAGTTCCTGTATTGGGTGGAGTATGTTGTGCCTGGTCTTCTCCTGTGTGTGTAACTCTTTTTTTTCTGTAGGTGAATTTGGTATATATTGAGGTGGAATTTTTTTGTGAGTAATATTGGTAAGTTTGATTGATCCTCTGTCGTTTGTTTGATATGGAGTAAGTGCAGATTCTGCATAGTCCTTACCAGACAGTTCCAGAATAGTGTTGTAAGAGCTTTGATTATTTGAAGAGTGGCTAATGTCTGTTTATTTGTGTGTTTTTGTCTTTGATTATTGAAGTAATATCTGATTTTAAATTGATGGATAAATTGCCTGTCATTATACATGTATATATGTATATATATATTCTCTTTTTTTCAAAAGAAGTGCATGTTTTGTTTGACAGGATTTACGCTCTGCAGTTCTGAATCTCTCATCCAAAATCATATCGGGAGCTTCAGAGGCAAGTAGTCATGGGATCACTCCTTTACTGTTGTTATCTTTTGTTGTTGGTTTGTTTGGTTAGATATTGAAGGTGAAAGTTAAAGTCTGTCCCGAGCCTAAGGCTCATCAGGCCGGTGCTTATCCCGGTTTCTGTGGCGTTAAGCGACTGAGAGTCATAGACTCCCCCCTGGATAGGATGCCAGTCTATCGCAGGGTTAACCCCCAACACAAGGTTGGTACCCCTTTTACACCTGGGTGGGGTGAGAAAATAGCCGTAAAGTGCCTTTTCCAAGGGCACAACGCCATAGCCGAAAGCTGGGATCGAACCCACAACCTTTAAATTACGAGTCCAACGCCCTAACCACTAGACTACAGCGGCGGCTAGATATTGAAGGTACTTGTACAAAAAAACAAACAAATCCTGATATTTCTTGGTAAGCATTTTGTTTGTCATGAAAAGGATTTTTTAAAAAGTTTTTTAAAATTTGTTTTTGTGTGATTAAAAAAATTGTTGTTGAAAGCAAATTTGATAGAATATGCCATTTGTACAGCTTGGCTGTGATTTGTTGGCCATGAAGCACTTAAGATTTGAGAGGATTTTCTTTACCTTATGAGTATGACTAATAGATATAGGTAGGGTATTTCATAGAAACTGTTCCGTTAATTTTGACCTTTTTTTTTTTTTTAACAATAATAATGGTTATGATTATGACATTGTGATGATGATAAGGATGATGTAATGGTGAAGATGGTGATCAAGGGATTTGAAAAAGCTGTTGAGAGATACATGAATTATAGAAGTTTTTACAAATTAATTATTTTATTTTATTTTTATTTTCATTTATTATTTTTTATAATCAAAAAAATACATTGAAAGTGAGACCACCTAAACAGCATTGTAATCACGCCAAAGAATGAGGAGATTTTTATGTGCACAATAATGTTCATACATTGATCATTCATTAATTTTCATCATCATTCATTCATTCATGCAGAAAAGCCAGTTTTTAGCCAGGATAAAGTGCTGAAGGTGGACATGATACTGGTACACCCCCCAGGTGTTGGAGACCTTCCTGGACACGTGTGTGGCTCTGATATCGGCGGGGCGTGACGAGACCAGCCTGGAGCGTCTGGCCAAAGCCACCGTCCTGGGGTGGCTGGTGCCTGCCCTGCTCACCGCCCTCACCCACCCCCAGCTCTACAGCCTCAACCTGGCCGATGCCCTCATGCCCTCCCTCGTGCGCCTCATTCTCCTGTCTAGTCAGGTCTGTGTTCTGATTGTATTGTGTCTTATGTTCTGATGTGTGAATAGTATCAACCTGGCCGATGCCCTCATGCCATCCCTCATGCACCTCATTCTCCTGTCTAGTCAGGTCTGTGTAGTGTGTTGTTGTGTCTTGTTATGTTCTGATGTGTGAGTAGTATCAACCTGGCTGATGCCCTCCCTCATGCGCCTCATTCTCCTGTCTAGTCAGGTCTGTGTGCTGATTGTAGTGTGTTGTTGTGTCTTGTTAATGTTTTGATGTGTGAATAGTATCAACCTGGCCGATGCCCTCATGCCCTCCCTCTTGTGCCCTTTTCTCCTTTCTAGTCAGGTCTGTGTATTGTATAGTGGTGTGTAATGTATTTTATTGTACTGTGTATTGTGTCTTTTTATGTTCTGATGTGTGAATAGTATCAACCTGGCTGATGCCCTCATGCCCTCCCTCGTTGCCTTATTCTCCTGTCTAGTCAGGTCTGTGTAGTGTATAGTATTGTGTGTTGTACTGTGTATTGTGTCTTGTTATGTTCTGGTGTGTGAATAGTATCAACTTGGCCAGTGCCTTCATGCCCTCCCTCATGCGCCTTATTACAGTCTCATCCGAAGGACTTTTGGGGAGAGTGGAGTCGGCACTGGTGTTAACTCCAGAGAAAAAAATCTCCTCGACCGGGAATCAAACCCGGGTCATCAAATTGCCAGCGCAATGTTCTGACCACTAGGCTATCCTGTCCCCCGTGCCTGTGAGCGGTGTGAAGGTAGCAGCAGGTGTGTCAAGATTGGATTGGATTGGTGAGGTGTGTGTTGGTGTTGACAGGCGGCTCTGCTGCTGAAGAGGCAGCAGGTGTGTCAGCATTGGATTGGATTGGTGAGGTGTGTGTTGGTGTTGATAGGTGTGTCAAGATTGGAGTGGATTGGTGAGGTGTGTGTTGGGTGTTGACAGGTGTGTCAGCATCGGATTGGATTGGTGAGGTGTGTGTTGGTGTTGACAGGCGGCTCTGCTGCTGAAGAGGCAGCAGGTGTGTCAGCATTGGATTGGATTGGTGAGGTGTGTGTTGGTGTTGACAGGTGTGTCTGGATTGGATTGGATTGGTGAGGTGTGTGTTGGTGTTGACAGGTGTGTCAACATTGGAGTGGATTGGTGAGGTGTGTGTGTTGGTGTTGACAGGTGTGTCAACATTGGATTGGATTGGTGAGGTGTGTGTTGGTGTTGACAGGCGGCTCTGCTGCTGAAGAGGCAGCAGAACTCGGTGCCTGAGGACGAGCTGGACCTGGGGGGAGACAACAGCATGGCCGACCTCATCGGGGACGCCCTCAACCTGGAAAAGTGAGAGACGGTTTTTTGTGGTTTTTTTTTTTTTCGTGTTGTTGTTGGTTTGGTTGTTGTTTTTTTTGTTTTTTTTGTTTTGTTTTTAGTGTGACTGAATAGTGTGTTTTCACGAACAGATGTCTTCGGAACATCCTTGGTATCAGGTGGCCAGAAGTCGTCTCAAACAAAGAACTATGGGACAGGACCAGACACGCTCCAGTCGAGACGGAGATTAAGAAAAGGAAATGGGGATGGATCAGCCATACGCTCCGCAAGCCTGCTTCATATGTCACCAGGCAGGCCCTTGACTGGAACCCACAAGGGAAGCGGAAAGTAAGTCAACCAAAACAGACCTGGCGCAGAAGCATTGAAGCAGAGACGAAGGCAGCCAGAATGATGTGGGCCGAGCTGAAGAGGATCTCCCAGAACTGAGTTCGTTGGAGGAGTTCTGTTGTGGCCCTTTGTTCCCAAGGGAACCCACAGGCATAAGTCAAGTCAAGAATAGTGTGTTGGTCAAGGCTACTTACTGCTTTTAAAAAAGAAATTCTTTAAAAAAAAAAATGTTTTGGTTTTGCTTTTCATGTGTGTGGTGTTTCATACAGAGATCACATCACTAATGAAGAAGTGACAACTAGAATAAAGAATGCCATGGGTCCATATGAAGAGCTAACTACAGTGAAAAAATGCAAGCTAAAGTGGTATGGGCATGTCACATGACCATCTGGACTGGCCAAGGCAGTCCTACAGGGAACAGTAAGGGGAGGGAGTCAAAGAGGCAGATAGAGGAAACAATGGGAAGACAACATCAGAGAGTGGACAGGCCTTGGGTGGAACGATCTGCTACAGAGGGCGGAAGACCGTGGGGAGTGGAGGAAGCTGGTTGCAGAATCTTCAGTTGTGCCCCCACGGTCCATAGGACTACGGGACAGGTGAAGGTGAAGGTGTTTAAAAGAAGTTCGGATTTGCTATGAAGCTGATGTACTATGTCATGAAATTAGTAGTGACTTTGAAATGTATTTAGGATGTATCTTCTAGCTGCTTTTGTTTGAATTGTATAAGCCAAAAAATGTGTGTAGGTATGCATGTGCATACTTTCTGTCTCGCACACAAGCCTATGTGGACCTGCATGTATTCTCTATGAATAGGGTAGGTAACAAGTGTACAGCCTTTTCCCCCCCAAAAAAGTGTACAGCCTTTTGTGTGTTTTGTACAACATGTAAATTGGTTTTCACTGAAAATAGTGGAAAAAAAAACCCACATCAAGAATTAGAAACGATCAATCCTTCTTCTTTCTTGTTTACATCGCTGTAACACTTATACATTGTTGTGGAAAGTGTCGCCGTACCTTTCTGTCAGCATTTACTGGAGTGTTGTATTTTCCTCCTGACTTAAGGGTTGTCTTCAGGGTGGAAATCCGGGAGGACGAGGAGGAGGGATTCCTGACGGGGCTGAAGATCCCGGCTCCCTGGGCCTCGGGCAAAACGGTGGAGACGATCCACCCGGTGCGGGACAACTACAAGTTCAAGGAGGTGGTGCACATCCCTGGGGCCCGCTGCCTCTACCTCCGCTTCGACCCTCGCTGCTCCTCCCAGTACGACTACGACAAGGTCAGTCAGTGCGCAGGTATATATATATATAGCGTTGTTTGGATAAAAAGTGACCTGGACTGCAGAACTTTTTAAATGAAATCATTAGAACGCTTTTCTCCATCTCCTGGCAGATCTAGAAGAGAGTCAGTGTGGCAAGAGGTGTTTGTGGAAGCTGGGCCACAGGAACACACAAACCCCTTCTGGTTGTTGTAAAGAGGAGGAAGCTGGCATTGTTGGGTCACACCACGCACCACATCTCTCGTGTTGATAGTATTTTACAGGAGGCACTTGAGGGGAGAAGACACAGGGACAGACGGTGCAGAACATCAAAGGTTGAACCAGCCTTGACATGGCTGTGAAAGGCTGAAGACAAACCACCCAGGAGAAAACTGTCAACCAACCCAATCCAACTGGGTCATATTGTTTTATAGCCCCACATGATGATGATGATGATGATGATGATGATGACTCTCAGAATGTATAGGATTTTATTCACGGAACTCTCCCTTTCTTGTTCATTGTGTTACCTCTGATCACCTAACCACCTTTCATTTAACCATTCAAAGTCCTGGAGATGATCTTTGACAGCAATTTTAAGGTTTACTCTGCATAATGTTGGTAAAGGAAAGATCTAGATGAAATACTGGGGAGATATAAATGCCCATTTTTAGTATGTGTTTTGCTTGTTTCAGCTGATCATCTATGCTGGGCCCAACACAAACGCCAAGAAGGTGGCAGAGTATGGGGGCAATACCTTTGGCTTTGGCAGTCGCAGTGTGCTGGGCTCGGGGTGGCCCAAAGATCTTGTCAAGGTGGGGGTCTGGTTGTCAAGACATACTTCAAGCTTACGTGAAGAAAAAAGAGGAGTTTTACAAGAAATGTGTTGTGGAGAGTAAAATCAATTGATTCATAGAATGAGGGGTCAGTGTTGATTCTAGGGTGCGCCCTTGCGGGATTCCCGCATTTTTTTCAACTTTGCCGCAAAATAATCTAACCAGTGCGCCCTAACGGACGCAAAAAAACTGTGACTAGCGCATATTTGAACAAACAGTGCGCCCCCGCAACTGCTGTTTGTATAGTTTCAAAATAGCGCTACATGCGTTGGTCATTACGTTGATACCCCAGGGACAGCAAGATGCACTGATTAACGCCTAAAGGCGTCACAACCATCACAAAACGGCTGGTTTGACGTCATTTCCCTACTCATTTACGTCATTACGTCATTTTTTCAAAGGAGCCGTAAGTCCAGAAACAAGTGACGTCATTGTGACGGAGATCGTTAGTGGTGTTAGGGGAAGAAGCGCCGGCGTCCCAGCAGGGTTCAAAGCTGGTAGACCAAAGAGTTTTCAAGGCGGTTTTTCAGATCTGGCTAGTCAAGTAGCCCGTGGTGGCAACAATAATGATGGTCTAGGGTAGACTATCGGCTGGATATCAAAAATGACTTTGACA
>CM060340.1:45060521-45068021 GCA_030674155.1 Stramonita haemastoma
AGTTTTTATTTCTCTGTGTGTGTGTGTGGAGTGTGGGGGTGTGCGTGGGGGGGGTTGTGGGGGTGGGTTGTGCGTGGGGGGGGGGGTGTTGTGTGTGTGTGGGGGGTTGTGTGTGTGGGGGGGGATGTGTTTGTGTGTGGGGGGTTGTGTGTGTGTGTGTGTGTGGGGGGGGGTTGTGGGGGTGGGTTGTGGGTGTGGGGGGGTTTGTGTGTGTGTGTCGGGGGGGGGGGGGGGGGAGATGTGTTTGTGTGTGTGGGGTTGTGTGTGTGTGTGTGGGGGGGGATGTTTGTGTGTGTTGTGTGTGTGTGTGTCGGTGTTTGTGGGTTTGTGTGTGTGAGTGCGCGTGTGCGTGCGTGCATGTGTGTGTGTGTGTGTGTGTGTGTGTGTGTGAGAGAGTGAGTGAGTGAGTGAGTTAAAGGACTAGTTTTTTAACAGTGTGTGGGGTTTAGTGTTGGTGTGTGTGGAATTATATGAACATATTATGTTTTGTAGATTGTCTTTTTTTGTTTTGTTTTCGTGGTTTGTTCCCCCTGTTCACCCTTCTGTAAATGGGTACCTGCCCTCTTTAGGGACAGGGAAGGGGCAGAGAGAGAGAGGAGATGGGCACCGTCTTGAAGACCTTAGATTTTCTTTCTGCTCATTCTTACATACACACAGAGGTGTTGTTGTAAGATCCCTGGTTATCTGTTCCAAACAGCACACAGCTAATATGAAATCAACGAAAGAGTATTTATACCTGTGAAGACAGACAAAAAAAATATATATATATACCTGTGAAGACCACCAACGCCAGGAATAAACAACAAAAACACGCTTTTTGAAACGTAACCTGTGGTAGAACAATACAAGCATGTGATGTGGACGAACTTGTATTACTTTTTTTTTTTTTTAATGAAAAATTTATTTATCTATTTTATATATTTTTTTAAAATGAAAAAATATTTTAAAATAAATTTATTTATTTATTTATTTTTTTTGTATTTCATTTTTTTGTCCAGGTGCGTGTGGCAGTCGGAGAGGGGAATGACCCTGCCCCCTCCAGCGTCTGAGGAGAGCCCGACCCCTAAGGCGGAGGAAGGGGACAGCGACAGCACACTGCCCCCTGGGAGCCCCGTCCTGCCCCGCATCAAACTGCCTGTGGAGATCATGACCCACCTCAGGAAACTGGCCAAGAGACAGACCCTTAGGCTGAGGCCTAGCATCAAGTAGGATTTGGGGTGTTTGGGGGGTGGGATGGGGGGTGGTTGGGGAGGTGGGGTGGGGGGGTGAGGGGGTGGGGTGGGGGATGTGTGTGTGTGTGTATACGTGTGTGTTGGGGGGTGTGTGTGTATTGGGTGTGTGTGTCTGTGTGTGTTGTGTGTGTGTGTGTGTGGATGTTGGGATGTGTGTGTGTTGGGGGGGGGGGGGGGGCGTGTGTGTGTGTGTTGGGATGTGTGTGTGTTGGGTGTGTGTGTGTGTGTTGGGGGGGAGGGGGGTTTGTGTTTGGGGTGTGTGTGTGTTGGGGTGTGTGTGTGTGTTGGGATGTGTGTGTGTTGGGGGGGGGTGTGTGTGTTGGGGTGTGTGTGTGTGTGTGTGTGTTTGCGGTGTGTGTGTGTTTGCGGTGTGTGTGTGTTTGCGGTGTGTGTGTGTGTGTACACATTGTGTGTGTATGTATACATTGTGTGTGTATACATTTGTGTGTGTGTGTGTGTGTGAGGGGAGGGGTGTATATGTGTGTGTGTGTGTTTATATATATGTATGTGTGTGTGCATGTATGCTTGTATGCATGTGAGTGTGTGTATGTGATATTTTCAATACAACAGGCTTTCTGAAGAGAGAGGCTACAAGGCATTAGTTTAGTTTCTGTTTCTGTCCTAGTGAATATATATAAATTTGTTCTTGGAGTTGTGGGTGACATTGAAAACTTTTTATTTAAAAATGTTTACATATATGACAGCAATAACGTCTGAATAGTTTTTTCCGTATGATTTTTGGAGCATATTTTTGTTTTATGGTGGGTTTTTTTTTGTTTGTTTAAAAAAAAAATTTGTTTGTTTTATGTTATTAACATAACAACCCTGAGAAAGGCAGAACAGAGAGAGGAATGGAGGGAACTGGTTGTCAAGTCTTCAGGGGTTCCCCCACGGTCACCAGACTAGGAGATAGATAGGTAGATAGATAGACAGATAGACAGAGCATTGTGTAACATGGTTGTTGTTGTTGCCTGTGTCAGGAACGTTCTGCAGCCGGACCTGTTGGAGGAGCACGTGATGTCGGTGGTGATGAAGCACCTGTCTCTGATGGACACGGTGCGACACCTGAGCGCTGTGGCCCAGCAGCAGAGCGAGGACTACCTGCTCCTCTCCTCCGTGGTGGAGGAGGTCTACAGGAGATACGACGTCCTCCTCAGGCAGCTGCAGGTGGGTCATCAGTCACGCTTCGCAGGTCAGGGAAACTGGGGTCAGTTGCAGGTGGGTCATCAGTCACACTGCGCAGGTCGGGGGTCTGGGAAACTAAATTAGAAGAAATTTAAACTGAATTATCTCTAAAACAGAGAAAACAGTGCTAAACTGGTGTCCATCCCACAGGGCACAAATCCAACATCGCTCAGTAAAGAGGTGTATATGTGTGTGTGTGTGGTGTGTGTGTGTGTGTGTGTGTGTGTGTGTGTGTGCGTGTGCGCGTGCATGCGTGCGTGCATGCGCATGTGTGTGTGTGATAAATCATGAGTAACCCGCGATTTTGCTGGAAGAAGTTGGCTCAGAGTGTGGGTGGGTTGTGTTTCAGACGATGGCTGACCTTGAGCAGCGATGGAAGAACGAGGTGGAGGAGCACTGTCAGCAGAACATCTCCCCCTCCTCTCCCTTCTTCCGCGACTACCACATGCAGGATGTGAGTACACTGCATACACTCGGGGACTGGATGTAAAAAAAGCAAATGAGTGTTCATTCCATTATCCTCGATATCAAGACTCAAGAATACTTTAATGTCTCAACTTGAGAAATTATGAGTGGCATTTTAAAATTTAAAGTTACACTGCATGCATTGTTACACAAAAGAAAAAGAAAAAAAGCAACACAGTATCTTAAAAATTGAGGTGGGATAGGGGGCGCTTCACGAGGGGCAACTGAGTGGCTTGTTGATATAAAAGAATAAATAATTTTTTTTTTTTTTTAAAGTCACAGCTAACACACAGCGGTGCACCTTCCATGGCATTGTCTTTGTTTGTCTTTTTTATGAAATGTTTTTTTTCTCATGGCATTGAACAAATGACCTATCTTCTGGCGCAAATTCCATAGTCGAACACGACTGACGGAGGCCTATGTACCTGTTATATCATTACTTTTCACCATTTTTCTGCTGTTGTGCAGTGAAAGAAAATGGTCTCTGATTTGGTTTTGACCCCTGTTGCTGAGGTCTCGTGGTGACCTCAGTTTTGGTTTGACTGATTTGTTGTGTAAACAGAGTGCTGATTCTCAACCTGCATTTTGTGTGTGTGTGTGTTGTGTGTGCGTGCGTGCATGTGTGTGTGTGTGTGCAAACATGCATTTTGTAGCTGCGACACAAGGAGCTGGCCATGCTGTGTTTCCTGAAGGACGTGTCACTAGACAGGACCAGTCTGGAACTGACCATCAAGGCTCTCATGTGAGTTGTCTCACCTTCCCCTCTTCCCCCCCCCTTTTCCCCCCCTCTCTGCACACACTTTCACCCCCTCTGCACACACAAACCCCCTCTGCACACACACACACATGCATGCATGCATGCACACGCGCATGTGCACACACGCGCCACGTGCACATGCACACACCACGTGCACACTCGCGCGCCATGCACACACACCCTCTCAGCACACACACACACACACACACACACACACACACACACACACACCATACACACACACACACACACACACTCTCACTGGCACACTTGCACACACACACACACCCTCAGCACACACACACCCTCAGCACACACACACACTCTCAAAGACATACACACAAACATAGACAAAAAACACACATACACAAAATTATAAACATGGATTCGCTTTGAATTTATAAGATGATTTCTGGCTGGCCTTGAGACTGAAGTGCACCCTGCTGTGTGACCTTGTTGCAGGGAGACCTTTGACTCGGACGTGCAAGCGTGGAAGGAGAAGGCGGAAGAGGGGGAGATGAAGAAGACGAAGCAGGTGGTGCGAGGCATCATCTCTCGCCTGTCGCTGCTGCTGCATGTCAACATCACCCCTGCCCCAGCACAGATCCAGTTGACCCGCACTGTCTCACACCTGCAGGGCTTTCCGCAAGGTAAGTGACTACTGGCACTTTGCCGTCTTCCATAACTTTGAAAGCTTGTTGAATGTTTGATGTGTGTGTGTACTGCATTAAACTGAAATAGAGAATGAAGATGGCATAAAGATTTTAAAAAATCATATCCTAAGAATATGTGGAAAAAAAAGAAGAAAAGGGGAAAAAAAATTGAGAAGGTAAAAGAAGCTGTCATACTTGTACATAAGATACTAACTAGAAACACTGGCGACTGAAAGCAGTATCACCTTCTTTAAAAAAATTTTAAAAAATTATTATTTTATTTTATATTGAGGATAACGGAATAAGCACCCATATGCTCTTTTTTACATCCAGTCCCCTTGTGCATGCACTTTAGGTAAATCTTGTCATCTGTTCCCACCGGCACACAATGGCCTACTCTTACGTAAAGCGGAACAGGATTGAACGTGTGTGTAAGATGTTCTGCGCAAGTTGTTCAGTGTTGCCGTGGCCGCACTCCCCTGTTGCAGAGGACCTGATGGTGCGTTCAGACACGGATGTTCTGCGAACCACGCCAGGCATGAACCGCAGTCTCTCTGCCCCCTCAGGGGTGGATGATGACTCCCTGGCCGAGGTGGTGAGCTTGCAGAGGTGAGTGAGTGAGTGAGTGAGCACCACTGTCTTCTGCTTACTGACGGTGATGTTTTGGTCATTTTTTGTTTTTCTTTTTGTATAGTCCAAACTGTGATGTTTTTGTCATTTTTCTTTTTTCTTTTTGTATTGTCCAAACTGTGATGTTTTTGTCATTTTTCTTTTTTGTATAGTCCAAACTGTGACGTTTTTGTCATTTTTCTTTATGTATTGTCGTTTTTTTTGGTTTTTTTTGGTAATAGGGGATGGGATAGCCCAGTGGTCAGAACACTTGCTGTCTTCACGTTAAGGTTAAGCAGCGTCAAGCGTAATTGCGTATCGGAACAGTGACCAGTCATAGGTCTTAGTTTCAGTACAGTTCACCCAGGAGTAAATCAGTACCTGCATTCTTTAGGGACAGGTGTGGTAAAGCAGGGAAGGAGAGGATATGAGACCACCCTCAAGATGCTGGCCTCAAGAGAAGCTGAGGTCTCTTGACGTTTTTCTTCCCAATGATTCCAGAAGCTATGGGACACCGTTACCTTTTTTTATGTAATGTTATATTTTGTGTGTCTGTGTATACTGCCTTTGTAACAAGCTTTATTATTATTTTTTTAACCATTAGTAGGTTTGAAAGGGACGGGATAGCTCAGTGGTCAGAGCACTCGCTTTCCCCCAGTCGAGTTAAGCAATGTTAAACATGGTTACCAATGGGATGGGTGACCATTTGCGCGCCTTGGCTACAATACAGTTCTCCCCGTTCACCCAGCTGTCAATGGGTACCTGCCCTCTTTAGGGTCAGGGAAGGTAAAGCAGCGAGGGAGAGGAGATGGGCGCTGCCCTCAACATGCTGGCCCCTAGAGAAGCTGAGGTCTCTGATGCCTCGCTCCCCTACGATCACACAGGTTATGGGACACCTTTACCTTTAGGATTGAAAAGTGAAGATTTACTTTCACATCACCACACTGGCAGGATTGAAACTGGTGGTGGTTACAGGTACCGACTAACAGAGAAGAGGAAGACGATGTCGGTGCTGCAGGACCTGATAGAGGACGAGGGTGACGACAAGCCTGCCTACATCACCCTCATCGACCAGCTCTTCGCCTTCATCGGCAGTGACCCGGAAAAAGCTGTGAGTTGAGTTGGTTATTTAAAATTTTAAAAAAATATTTTAAAATATTTATTTATTTTTATTTATTTTTTATTTATTATTATTATTTATTTTGTTTTTAAGCTGTGAGTTGAGTTGTCAGTCTTGTCATCGGTCAGTTTCTTTTAGTCACTGTTGTGTGTGTTTGCTCGTGCTTTTCCTTTTCCTCAGTGCCCGGAGTTTGATAGGGGTGTGTGTGTGTGTGTGTGTGTGTGTGTGTGTGTGTGTGTGTGTGTGTGTGTGTGTGTGTGTGTTTGTAGGTGTGTGTCTTTGTAGATATGTGTAGATGTGTGTGTTTGTGATGTGTGTGTGTTTGTGTGTGTGGTGTGTGTTTGTTTGTGTGTTTGTGTGTGTGTGTCCATGTGTACAAGTGCTAGTGTGTATGTATGTCCATGTGTATGTTTAAGGACAGGTGTGTATAGAATGTAAGTGTGCGATGTGCATGGTTGATAATAGTTATGAAGGAAAGTGCTGTGGAAATAACTGCTCAAATCAAGATTATAGCAGTGCATTCACTCACTTCATTTTGCTTGCGTATGAAATGGTCTTAAGCTGGGCATTATTTATTGTTAAAAAAAAAGTGTCGATATACACGTATCATGCAGTATGTCAATGCACCTTGCTGGACATAAGTTCATGACTAGTGATAATATGTAATGCTGAACTAGCGTTGAGTGGACTTTGTCAGGCAATATTGTAAGGTGATAATGAAGTATTCCTACACCAGCATTGTGCAGTAGTTCATAGGACTTTTCTGGACAGTATTTCATAGGGGACGGGATAGCTCAGTGGTCGGAGCGCTCGCTTTGACCCAGCCAATGTTAAGCAGCATCGAGCGTGGTTGCCAATTGGATGGGTGACTGTTTGCACGCCTTGGCTTCAGTACAGTCCCCCAGTTCACCCAGCTGTAAATGGGTACCTGCCCTCATTAGGGTCAGGGAAGGTAAAACAGTGATGGAGAGGAGATGGGAGCCGCCCTCAACATGCTGGCCCCTAGAGAAGCTGAGGTCTCTGATGTCTCGCTCCCCTACGTCCACACAGGTTATGGGACACCTGTACCTTTACCTTATTTCATAGCTGAGAATTTATTTTGGTCCATGTGTTCAGAGGACAAATGTCTGGACAACATTTTGCAATGGATATTGATTTCATTGCTGCACATTTGTTCAGTGGACTTTGCTGAACAATGTTTTACAGCTGAGACATTATTTCACAGCATGACAGTGCAGTGTGCTCCAATTCAGCTGCCTAGGGAAAGTCAGAGGTAGTGCTGATCCAGAGAGAAGGGGCGGGGGATCAGAAGGGGAGGGGGCACAGTGCACTAATCCAACATCACTCAGTAAGGCCTAGTCAAGAGTGCTAAATTTAGCGTGCTCCTCCCTTTTACCTGGTCCAAGTGTGGTCGGCTCCTGCTATAAATAGCACCAGCTGGGCTGGGACGGGAGGGGATAATTAGCTCGTGAGAGGAGC
>CM060340.1:45071217-45089420 GCA_030674155.1 Stramonita haemastoma
TTTGGAGGAGGGAATTGATATAGGTTTGTATGTGTGTGTGTAAAACGATTTTTAAGGAGTCATGCATTATTTTCCTTGTGTGCGTGTGGTATATAATATATATAATATATATATATATATATATATATATATATATATATATATATATATATATATATATATATATTATATAATATATATATATTGTGTGTGTGTGTGTGTGTGTGTGTGTGTGTGTGTGTGTGTGTGTGTGTGTGTGTATGTAGTTTCTTCTTTTGGTGTGAATATTTTTCAAGTTCATTTTTAATCTTTTCATTTGTACCACATATCTTCTTTAAGTTTTTTCCTTGTTCAAATATGACTTTCTCTATTTTTTTCTCCTTTTTAAAATTTTTTTATTTTATTTTATTTTTTAGATGGATGGCTTGATGAAAAAAAGCAATTGTACTGCTTACTCAATGTACCATCTGGAAATAAAAGTTTGACTTGACTTGACTTGACACACACACACACACAGCACATGTATACGTAGGGCCTACATATAATTATCTATAGACAATGGTTTAAATAATGTACATGAGCACATGCACGATCCACATTTACATGCATGTAAATACTTGAACACACGCACACACATACCCACGCATTCAACATTTTGTCTAGTATCACTAAAGACTTAAAATTGAAGACCACACACACACACACACACACACATACACACACACAAGACATCCACGTCATCAAGATGGCGGAGAAACGCCTGAGTTTATTGTAGCTGCCAGGGTTTCAGCAGAACAGGCAAACAGGACAAGAGCAAGAAGTATGGGAGGCCTCCAAAAATCTTCGCAACCAACATCTGTGAAGGCTGAGAGCAAGAGTAGGTCACCGTCACCATTAAGGACGGGAGAGCAGCCAGATCAGGGGCATCACAACAGCTGTGGACATGGAGGCCAGACACACCCTAGAACAGATTTAGATCTACTGCCAACAGAGGACTCTTTCAGATCTACCAGTCCTACTGATATTTATAGAAATCCCGTGATTGCCTCCCTTACCGATAGACTAGACTTTGTGTTTACGGGTTTCGTCGCTTGAAACTACAGTTGGAGAACTGAGAGATCAGAAAACAAAACAAACTGAAGGGTCTTCTTTCTCAAAACAGGTCAGTGGTTATGCATGCACACAAGTGAACATACAGGACACGCTTTTTATCTTATGCTGATGCCCTGAAACAAACCACTGACTTCCAACAAAACCCAGATTCAATGAAAACAACTACCGACAAAAAGAACATCCTAAAGTCAAAACTAGAATCTGAGCAAAGAAAAGAGAAACGCCATGAAGCTTAATCACAATGACGTTTCCAAAGCAAAATGACGTGAAGGCGTCACCTGCTCACCTTCAATCTCCACAGCACTTGATTAATTAAACAACACCAGGATCTACCCGTTTGTGTTGCCATCCACGATTGTGGGATGAATGGCGCAGACAGAAGACTTAGCAGTTCATACAGAATCAAGGCCATCACAAACAAATGCTTGGGAAAGGGATAGCCTAGTGGTCAGAAGAACAATTTGACGACCCGGGTTCGATACCTGGTCGGGGAGATTTTTCCTCTGGAGTTAACATCAGTGCTGATTCCACCCTCCCCAAAAGTCCTTCGGATGAGACTTTAAACCAAGGCCCCGTGTGCGAACGCACGCAGGACATCTTGCGCACACGTTAAATCCTGTCCCACTTTTCGTTAAGAGTAGGCCGTCGTGTGCCGGTGGGAACAGATGATACGATTTACAAAAAAAATGCATACACACGGGGATTGGATGTAAAAGAAAAAGCACAAGAGTGCTTATCCCATTATCCTCGATGTAAAACATAAAATAATAAAGAAAGAATAGATAAATAAAATAAAACGCACACATGAAGATGGTTTGCCAATAGTAATTTCGATGGCTCTTATGAACACCTATTAACACGTTAAATTAAGATCATTTTTGCAAGCTAGATCCCACAGTGTAGAACTACAGTCAATATTACCCTGAATATATGCGTAATAGAATAGTTTTCTTGTAGGCTAGGCCTATGCAGGTCTAAAACAGAGAGAGAGAGAGAGAGAGAGAGAGAGAGAGAGGAAGGGAGGGAACTGGTGTCAACGTCTTCGGGGGTCGCCACGGTCGCCAGACTACGGGATAGGCAGAATGAATGAATAATCTTTATTTTCCAAGGATAACAGAGTAAGTATTCACACACTTTTTTTTTTCATCCGGCCCTTGCTCTGGTAAGGGAATAGCACCCCCTCCCCCCAAAAAAAAACCCAACAACCTGCCGTGCCCCCCCCCCCCCCCCCCCCCCCCAAAAAAAAAAAATCCAAACCAACAGCAGATAAAGAAAAAAGAAAATCAAAACCACCACCACTAATAATAAAATTCGACCTATGATTTAAAAAAAGAGACTGATATACATTGAAAAAACATAATTCACACGAAATACATTGACAATCATTTAAACATAAGATAATTATTGGTACATAATTCACCAAACGCATAATTTCTAACTGGCCCGAACATTTTAGTTAGTGAATCAAATAGAGTACAATTGAGAGAAGACAGGTGAGAAGAGAATAGCCTAACCAAAATGAAATACAGATCTATCAAACATTTTACTTTTTTTTCTTTGACAACTTTATGAAGAAAAGGGGAAAAAAATAACAAGATAAACTAACAGCAAACAAACATTTTAAAACATCAGCAACATTATCATATAACGATAGGTAGGTAGGTAGGTAGGTACGTGGGGAGAGAGAGAGAGAGAGAGAGAGAGAGAGAGAGAGAGAGAGAGAGAGAGAGAGAGAGAGAGAGAGAGAGAGAGAGAAGGCAAGGCAAGGCAAGGCAAGGCAAGGCAAAATTCTTTTATTCGAGGATAATAGATAAGCACTCATGTGCTTTTTTACATCCAGTCCCCGCCCTTTTCAGGGATAACATCAAGATCAAGATAAGATAAAAAGATACTAAACAGTAAAACTATATGCAGTACCAAACAACATAAAGGAATAAGGACATTATATATAATAAGATAATATAAATGCACTCATTCAGAGAGAGAGAGATAATAGATAGATAGATAGATAGATAGATAGATAGATAGATAGATAGATAGATAGATAGATAGATAGATAGATAGATAGATAGATAGATAGATAGACAGGCAAGGCAAGGCAAGGCACTCGTGTGCCCTTTTTTTTTCTTTTTTTTTTCTTTTTTTTTTTACATCCAGTCCCTGCCCTTATCAAGGATAGGATCAAGATTTTTTAGATGAAAAACCTCCACAAACTAAACAAAAACATTAATAATGATTCAAATACCAAGATTTAGAACAAATAAACATTATCAAGTAGCAAACAACTGACAAGAATTAATGACAGAAATACAATAATACGGTAATAATGAAAAATGCACTCATTCAGAAACAAAAATACGAAATAAAAATCAAATGATCATTTTGATTTTTTTTTAAGCGCTAATAATTAAAGAGCAAACAAGAGAATAGATAGAGGATAGATAGAAAGAAAGGAAAAGGGGGGGGGGGGGGGGGGGGAGGCATAAAAGCAGAAATTTCTCATTTTCCTGATTAAATCTTATTTACGCCTGCGTTTGCTCAAGTTGTGATCGAAACTAGCAAAAAGATACTTGTTCTGGGAGTGCTCTCCCTTATGTCCAATGCCAGCACGTGTAGAAAATTCTCTGTTATTAGTTAACATTCCCGTACTTTGTTGATCAGTTTGTGGTTGTTGCGACAAACCTGCACAAAATGGAGGATGACAACAGCACAAACAGTGCTATCAGAGGAAAACCCAAGTCAGGACGGATCTGGAAAAAGACGAAATTAACCAGGTAAGGTACTAAGAACAATTATTGTTTTTCGATCGGAGCTCGACTTGCCATCGTGTTAAAACGAAGCATCGGCCTCGATCCTTCACAATCTTCTCTAAATTGACATGCATCAATCATCAATGAGCAAGGGAGTTTTCCCTATCCTGTAGACGGTTCTGATCTTAACTGTGTGACAGTTGTATGCTCCCTGCCACCTGACCTGCCCGAACTGGCAGGCTGGAAACATTTTCAATTTCACATTTTCAGTGTATAGTACAGTACAAGTTCACTAGTATTGGTTACACTTTTTTGTTTGCAAATATGTCTGTTTAGGTTGATGTAAGGGATTTATTCACCTTTGCTTATCAGTCTTCTGAAAGATTTAAACTTGTGTGAATGGTTTGGCAGGGGCCTGAGTGTAATATTAATATTATCTCTGTGCCTAGGAGTAGGTTACAACACCAACAAAACCAATGCTGTGTAGTTTACTTTTACGTTTTAGAATTCTGTGGTGATATAATATCTCTGGTAAAAGCTTAAAATAGAGTATGATTCAGCTTATCACAATGTTAGTGATAGGTTTTGTAATATATATATAAATGCAAATAGAGCAAAAATGTGGTGTGTGAGTGTGGATGCGTTGGCATTCTGGTGCTTGTATGGGCGCTTGTGATTTTGCTTGAGTGAGTCATTCAGTCAATGACTAGCTGATGTATTGCTGATTTCTGGGTACTTTTATTGTGATGGTTGTGTTCTGATATTTGGCTTCTGTGTTGTGGGACTTTTTTTTTTTTTAATATGTTTACCTTTTTAAATTTAATGTATCGTATGGCTTGTACCCACTTGAATTTCTCTGTCTGTGAGATAATAAAGTGTTTTTGAAGTTTAAAGTTTTCTTTCTTTTTCCATGCATCCTGTTTAGCACAAACACTGAAACAGAGACCTGTATCATAGCTAAAAATGATAAAGTTGGATGTCTCCTGTGGGGATCCTTGGGGCCTGTCACTGTGACTATAGATCTGATAGTATCTCAGTGTCTCTATAACATCCCAACCATCTGGAAATTCTGTGCTAGGTATTCCCTTTTCTGTTCTTCTCTTTGTTTCTGCCTTGTTCCTTATCTTCCTGTTATCTTAATATATAATTTTCTGATTTATTGGCCAGTTCTCTTGCCTTTTACTAGTTTTAGTAAATATTATTCCAGAAAGACTTACATGTTAAAGATAACAGTTCTGATGTTCCTTGTCATATGAGTTTATTCATCAAGATGTTCCTCTTCAGATTTATTTATAAATCAGAATGTTCCTCTTCAGATTTATTTATAAATCAGAATGTTCCTCTTCAGATTTATTTCTAAATCAGAATGTTCCTCTTCAGATTTATTTATAAATCAGAATGTTCCTCTTCAGATTTATTTATAAATCAGAATGTTCCTCTTCAGATTTATTTATAAATCAGAATGTTCCTCTTCAGATTTATTTATAAATCAGAATGTTCCTCTTCAGATTTATTTATAAATCAGAATGTTCCTCTTCAGATTTATTTATAAATCAGAATGTTCCTCTTCAGATTTATTTATAAATCAGAATGTTCCTCTTCAGATTTATTTATAAATCAGAATGTTCCTCTTCAGATTTATTTATAAATCAGAATGTTCCTCTTCAGATTTATTTCTAAATCAGGATGTTCCTCTTCAGATTTATTTATAAATCAGGATGTTCCTCTTCAGATTTATTTCTAAATCAGGATGTTTGTCTTCAGATTTATTTCTAAATCAGGATGTTTGTCTTCAGATTTATTTCTAAATCAGGATGATTCTGTTCAGATTTTCGGACATGACTCGAGTGCCAAGTCAGAAGACGTCATGGGCGGTGAAGATGGAGAGAAAGGCGGAGAAGCAGGCAGCCAAGGAGCTGCAGCAACAGCTGAAAGATGAGAAAAAGGCCAAGCAGGAGGTAGTGCAGTGTGTGTACACGTGTGTGTGTGTGTGTGGCGGGGGGGGGGGGGGGGGGGGGGGGGGGGAGGGGGTATGAGTGTGTCTGTGTGTATGTTGTGTGTGTGTGTGTGTTTGTGTTTATTTGTACATGCAGTGTGTTTGTGTTCAAGTGTATATGTGTGTGTGTGTGTGTGTGTGTGTGTGTGTGTGTGTGTGTGTGTGTGTGTGTGTGTGTGTTGCATTTTTGTGTACAGTCCTCTTCAGATATTTTTTTGTTGGGGTCTAAAGCGTAAAGAAGCCAATTTAAATTCAATGCAGTGAACTTGAACATTAGTTATTAAAGTAAATTGTAATTCTAGGGTAATTTTACAAAATATTTTACATAGATCCATCTTGAAAGAAAGTACTGTGTCCATGAAAAAAAACATTTTAAAGAAAAGTATAAAAAAAAAAATTTAAAAATTTAAAAGTAGTGTTTTACTCATTACTGTTGATCAATATTATAACTTATATTATAAGATTTGAGGAAAAGTGGTATGTGAATTATAAAATAAATGACAAAAATGTAATAAACCCAGTAATAGGCAGTATTAGTAGTAATTGCTGAATATAGTGAATGCACTGTTGTGCTATGCTGCTCTCAAATGATGGAACAGGCCATAAATCCATTGGACAATGTCCATGAGTAAATTTACACTTGTAGTATGAGGATAGTTTATTTTAATTATATTAATGATAGTTTAACTTTAACTGGCAGTGTTTAGTTTTATTTGTTGCTTATGATATTTATAAATGTCTTTTTTTGTCTTTCATTACAAAAATGTGTTACTTTATATTTTTCAAGCTTGTCAGTTGTCAATCTGTGTTTCAGGTGTTAATCACTTAATGTGTGTGTGTGTGTGCGTGCGTGCGTGCGTGCATGTGTGCGTGCGTGCATGTGTGTGTGTGTCTGTGTGTGTGTATTATTACAATGCGTGCATGTACCTGTATGTACTAATTTTTATTTACCAAAGATTGATAGGATTTGCTCCGTAAAAATGAACTCATAACATTTTTCCCTTCTTTTCCTTCAGGCTTTACGATTGAGACGAGAGCAAAACATAAAGAGAAGGCAAGAAAACAACAGAAAGGGGGAAATTGTGCAGCCGGTGAGTTCTCTCCCTTACCATCCATCACACGACTAGTTTCTTTGTACCAGAGGTCAATTTTTAACTGTGAACATGATATTATCAATCTGAAATTTAGAAAAGGTAAAAGTAAAGGTAAAGGTGTCCTATGACCTATTTGGTTTTAGAGGAGCGAGGCGTCAAAGACCTCAGCTTCTCAAGGGGCCAGCATATTGAGGGCGGCGCCCATCTCCCCTCTCTTGCTACTTTACCCTCCTTGACCCTAAATAAGTAGGTACCCATTGACAGCTAGGTGGACTGGGGGACTGTAATGAAGCCAAAGCGCACAAACAGTCACCCATCCACTTGGTAATCACGCACGATGCTGTTTAAGGTGAGACACGGGTCCAAAAGTGGCCCAAAACATGTTTTTTTAGAATTAAAAACTGCTGGATGCATTTTTGGAGATTTCCCTGTGTAAAATTAAAGAATTCAGACCGTAAAATATGTCTGTAGAAACAGGTTGCTCATACTTGTTATAGATAAAAAGGCTTAGGATTTTGAAATATTGAGTTTTGGTGGCCCTATTGAATTGTTTCCATGGCAACAGAACAGAAAACTGAGTAATTCTTTGATTTTTATGCTTTACAAGTGATGCCCTTTCGATATATGGCATAACTTTTAACATGGGCTTGTAAACAAAGTTTCATCAGTTTCAACCCCATTGTCCCACCTTAACCATAGCTTGGGGAAAGCGAGTGCTCTGACCACTGAGCTATCCTATCCCTAGCAGTTTTTATAAATTATGAAGATGAAAGGTATTTTTTAAAAACTGAAACAAACAAAATGGGATTGAAACTGAGATGTTTCTGTAAAAAATTATAACGCATTAAAATGCTAGACTCCAGGAAGTGAGGACTGTGAAATGGACATGTTTTGTTGGTCAGGATGAGAGGTTTTGTGTTTTAAATGTATTTATTTATTTTCAAAGCGAAATGAAGCAATACTATACCTTGATGCTTCAGTGTAAGAAAACTGATAGTTTTATAATCAGTCAGAATCGACAACCTGACCTTTACCTGCCTGAGCTAACACATGCAGGACACCACCTACTAAGCCCCCTACTAACAACAGTATTAGCTCAGTCACGGAGCCAGACTGACTGAGTCACCTACCTGAGGTGGCGACCACCGCAACATCCCTCCAACGACCGTCCCCCCGCGAACCTCCAACCCCAAAGGCTTTGACACAAACTCACCACAGGCACAGAAGTGTATGCGGAAACCAAATGTGAGATCACCATGAGACCAGAGCAACGAGTGCCACCGAATAAGAGGCCATTTTTCTGATTGCATGATGATCGGTGATAGTGTAATGGGGTTGATGTAATGTTGCTGCTATGGAAGTGCATCTGCTTTGAGACTACCTGACAGTGTTGTTGGCCTTCTCTATGCTTGCTGTCATAATATATCCCGGCGTCAACCAGACCCGAGAGATACAGACACCTGCAGTGTTGGTCAGGTATTTCGAGTAACACTCTCAAATTCGCATCCGTAAAGTGGATGAAGCTCGACTGTGTTGTCCCAGTCTCCCTGGGCACTGAGCCCACAGCACACTCACTCTGGGTAGGAGCTGGCTGTAGTCCGAAAAATCCCTATAACTCTTATGGGAATCAAACCCACAATCTTCCAGTCCAAACTCTCAAGGCGCTAACCACTGCACCATGGCGGCTGGTGTAGTGTATCATTTGAAGCCAAAACAGAATTGGTAACAGAATCAATCATAGTTTTACAGGAATAAATCATAAAATGATAAGTAATGGTAGTAGGCTTCATATTAATTATAGTATGTCACTTGACTTGGTTAATACTGATCCTTTCTGTTTTCTCTTTTTCAGATCAAGAACGCTGCCAAACTGAAGAGGATGAAGAAAAAGCAGCTTCGCAAAGTTGAGAAAAGATAATGTATGAACAGATACTTTGAAATATGTGTTGATGATGATGCATGAATGCTGAAATATGTGTTGATGATTATGTATGAATACTGAAATATGTGTTGATTATGCATGAATGCACGAGGACTGGAAGCAGAAGTGGAACATTGTTGAATGGATGATTTGTGAACATGAGTGCGCATTTTCATTAAAGAAATGGAAACAAAAGTATTGAATGGTGGTGTGTACAAGATGTTGAGACAGATTTGAGAGGCAAAGAATAGCTCTAACATTGCTCCATGGGGATGCCGGGGGACCTGTCAGTATAAATAGCATCCCCACCTTCTGTTTATTTATTTTGTTTATTCTTTTATATCGAGGATAATGGAATAAGCACTCATGTGCTTTTTACATCCAGTCCCCGTGTATATGCTGTTTTGTGAATTTTGTCATCTGTTCCCACTGGCACATGATGGCCTACTCTTACGAAAAGAAATTCTGTGCGGTGAATTATCTCTTTTCTGCCCCTCTCTTTGTTTCTGTCTTGTTCCTTTTCTTTCTGTCACCTCCTTGTCTATTTTCTGCCTTCTTGGTCCATTCTCCTGCCTTTTTGCCAGAAAGACTTATAACAATTCTCTCCCATGCTGAAGTCAGATGCGCAGGGATTGACTTGTCAGGCACTTGCTTAACGGCAGTGGAATGCATCTTCAATTCTTGGTTCATTACAGACGATATTTGCTGTCTTAGCGTTTAACAAAGAAGCAGACGACTGGTGGAAGCTTACTGAAGCCAGCAGTTTGTAAGATAATGACATCATCAGCACTATGGTACAGTAGCGGCCATGGAATTATGGATAGCTGCTTTGCATCATCAGCAAATCATTGCACTCTTGTGTAGCTGCATTATATTGCGTTGTTTCTCAACTCTTTAACCGCCAAGTTTCTCACAGAAGAACTCTCTTCAGTGCCAAGTTTTTTTCAGCGATTTTTGGGTAAGGTAAAGGTGTCCAATAACATTTGGCCGTAGGGGAGCGAGGCATCAGAGACCTCAGTTTCTCTAGGGGCCAGCATATTGAGGGTGGCGCCCATCTCCTCTCCCTCGCTGCCTTACCTTCCCTGACCCTAGAGGGCAGGTACGCATTTACAGTTGGGTGAACTGGGGGACTGTTATAAAGTCAAGGCGTGTAGACGGTTACCCATCCACTTGGTAACCATGCTCAGTACTGCTTAACCTTAGCTTGGGGAAAGCGAACGCTTTGACCGCTGAGTTATCCTGTCCCCTGAGTTTTGGGTAGGTCTCTTTAAAGACTTGTAAGATCTCCTAAACCACACAACATATATATTGACTTCAAATTTTGTATGTACAATTTGAGATCAATGATCTAAGAAAGGAGATTATATGGGAATCAAAATGAATGAAATCAAAATGACAACAACAAAAAAATACAAGTCCTTTTCAACATGACCTGTGTTGTTGACTAGGTCGGCGTCAGTAGTTAACTCACAGAGGACGGCTGTCTGCTATAACGGATTTGCTGTTTGCAGATTTTTCATGTGGCAGCCACACGATACTATGACTAGTGCAGCTTAACATAACTTTGTGGGCCTATCCAAGGTCGAATGCAGAGCATAGTCGGTTGATTTCGTGTGTTCTGAACTCTGTTTGCTGTTGCAGAGAGTAGCCCACACGGAGTAGCAACACTGAGTACAAAATTCAGAGTATTTTCTTCATGCTTGTCAAAGCTTAAATATTTAAGTGCGAGCTTCAATCTTTTGATATGTACTAACCCTGCATGTTATTCATAAGTTCAGAAAATTTCATTTTCTTTCTGTGTGTTATGTATTTCTTATGAATTTTTTATGAACCATTACAAATGGGCTGTTCATGGGGAAAAGCAAGGTAGTGAACTGGCCGTCCTGAGTGAGTTAATCTCCATTCATGATTTTTTTCTCCATAAAGTTGGACTTCTTACTTCGTGATCTATACCATATTACAGTACGACCTGTCCTGGGAGTTTTTGTTGAAGGGGGAGGGATTTTTGTTTTTTGGGAGGGAGCGGGTGTGGTTTGGGAAGTCTGAGTGTAAGTAAATACTGTAAGGTTTTCTGGAGTTTTGTTTGTTTAGGTTTAAAAAAAAAAAAAAAAAAGTTCTTATTTCTTTTATTTTCAGAATAATGGGGTAAGCACTCAGTTGCTTTTTCACCTCCAGTCCCCATGTGTATGCACTTTTCTCAAATTTGTCATCAGTTCCCACCAGCACATAATGGCCCGCTCCTCCGTAAAGCGGAATGGGTTTTAACATGTGCGCAAGATGTTCTGCATGTGTTTGCTCATGGGACTTCAGTTTATAGTCTCATCCATAGGACGTTTAGGGTGGGGGTGTTTTAAATGTCTGCCCCATGTGCGTGACATGCCTGTCCTGTCCTGTTGTTCCCACTCAGCTTTTTCTCCTCTACTTCTCCTCTGCCCCACTCATGCATCAATTTCTCTTGGCAGATCTTCAAACTTAGAATTGTCAGGAACATCTCTCATTTCTTTTTCTGAGTGTGTCTACGTACGCGAGTGTGTATACGCAGATGGATTGATGGTCTAGGTGGTAACGCGCCTTGCCTAGAAAGCAAAAAGTCAGGGTCAGAGTGTGCAGTGGTTCGTACCCCGTTTGGGCCCGAAATTTTTTCCCCATCCATTAGACCCCGAGTGGAGTGGTGGTCTGGGCGCTAGTCTTTCGGATGAGACCAAAACCGAGGTCCCGTGTGTTACACATCATTAACGCACATAAAAGAACCCACAGCAACAAGGGGGTTGACCCTGGCAAATTTCTGTAGAAAAAAGCCACTTTGATAGGGAAACAAATACAGTTGCATACAGGAAAAAGAAAAAATGGGTAGGCGCTGCACTTGTGGCGACGCGCTCTCCCCAGGGAGAGAGAGCAGCCTGAATTTCACGCAGAGAAATCTGCAGTGACATAAAGTGGTATAAAATAAAATAAAAATTTCTTTTTTTGAGTTTTATACGAACATGTGTGTGTGTATGCGCTTCTTCCACTTGGAGAAGAGCGAAGAAGTGCCTGTATCTTTAGCCCATCACCAAAGTCAAAACCAGTGCCTCAAAAAAGAAGAAAAAAAAATGCACACCATGTCTTACTTTGAACAGATGTGTTTATTAATGAAGGTGAAGACGAGGGCATCGTTATAACATGTTTCTCTCTCTCTCTCACGGATTCACAAACATGTACGTATGTGTATGCATGTGTACACATTTCATTTCTATAGCAACAAACATACAACCACACATGACTATTCTGCATCTAACAACCAGGAAAGAAAGAAAGAAGGCTGCACACACCACCCCTGACTTCATGCACTGTACTGTACAGCACTGCACTGTACTGCACTGTAAAGCACTGCACTGCACTGCACTGCACTGCACTGTACTGTAAAGCACTGCACTGCACTGCACTGTACTGTACTGTACCATACTGCACTGTACTGCACTGCACTGTACTGTACTGCACTGTACTGTACTGCACTGCACTGGACCGTACTGCACTGTACCATACTGCGCTGTACTGTACTGCACTGCACTGTACTGCACCGCACTGTACTGTACTGCACTGTACTGTACAGCACTGCACTGTACTGCACTGTACTGTACAGCACTGCACTGCACTGCACTGTACTGTACTGTACTGCACTGCACTGTACTGCACTGTACTGCACTGCACTGCACTGTACCGTACTGCACTGTACCGTACTGCGCTGTACTGTACTGCACTGAACTGAACTGTACTGTACTGTACAGCACTATACTGCACTGCACTGCACTGCACTGTACTACACTGTACCGTACTGCACTGTACTGTACTGCACTATACTGTACTGCACTGTACTGTACAGCACTGCACTGTACTGTACTGCACTGTACTGTACTATACTATACTGTACTGCACTGCACTGTACTGTACTGTACTGCACTGTACTGCACTGTAATGTACTGTACTGTACTGCAACCTCTTCCCTTGTCTGCTCTGAGACTGGACTGGACTGGTCAGTCACATCAATAGGACATTGTCCATTCATCTCTAGGATATCATCTGTGGTTTTTACCTTAACACAATGGACATGTATGTCATGTATAAATAGCCAGGTATGTACATCTTGCATATGGCACTACTTATCAAATTCTGTGTGGATTTTTTGTGTGTAAAATTTGATCTGCTATAATGATTTTGGGGGGGAAAAGACTCCCTTGCAAAGTTAACTGCAAAGTCAAACTTATTTAAACAGATGTTAGGCTCAGTTAAAGTCTTTAGCAAGGGCATGTTGACACTTTTTTTTAGCGCTACCTCGGTGTATACCTGTGTGTGTAGTAGCATGTGTGCAAACACATGTTTATACACGATGCATTTGTTGGGTGTATTTGTCAGGTCTACCCAAAGGACTCGTGGAACCCAAGGAAATCCTCTATGGACACCAGGCAACTGTATCCATATGTCAGCATCTTAACTCTCACATTCAAATATGTCGTTGAAGGGGACATGAATTTAGCGCTTACAGCCCAGTCTTAGTTCCATGCACAAAATTCAGGCTGCTCTTCCCATCACAACAGAACCTCTTTTCCCTTTACTCTGGGTGCTTGTACGGTTGTTTTTAATCAGACCGGGGACATTAATTTTGCCATGGTCAGCTCTCGTGTTGCTATGGGCCTTTTCTTAGGTGCGCCTCAGGCATGTTACATACACGATCCTGGTTCATCATCTCATCAGAGACAATCAACAAGACTCGTGGTGTGTACTGGAGATAAGCCCAGCACTGGACAAGACTTGAAACCTGAATCTCTCACTTTCTGGACAGGTGTGTTGCTGCTACATCACAAAGCTATGTAACTTCAGTCCTGGCCTTGGGGGACAGACAATGACTGAAGACTGACTGGTGGTGACAGTGATGATCACAAGGAGCTCTACTGCAGATAGAGAGAGCTACGAGAGAGAAGAGGCAGCAAAGAGAAGGCTTCGCTGCCACTAGCTCCAGGTAGCCTAGCCCCACTTTCCATTCCCTGCAGCCTTCAGATCCCATCAGCAACACCAACTGCCACAGTGAAATCTGACAGCAAACCCAGAGAGACATTTTGTCATACAGTCTCATAGAGCTGAATCCCTTGCAGGGTGTACCAACCTTGTCTCCTGTCACACAAGTCTGTCAGTGTGTGTGTTTACTTTGAATCGCTACCTAAAGGCTTAACAAAAGTATTTATGAAAATAAAGTGACTTTAACTTTTTAGCTGTTTCCCATTCTTTTCCACAAGTCTTAGTCATTCAAAGAATATGTCTTGTCTAGAAACACCACACATACATACATACATGTAAACATGCACATGATGCACACTCAAATACCTCGACCAAACTTTTGACTTGTTTTCCTTGGAATTCTGTGGTCCGACAATTGTATCACCACTGCCACTTTACGGGTAGATAGTACCATAACTTATGATCTACAAGCTGCTCAATTGTATGTAACGTAATTTGACCATACAGAAATGTACATGAAACGCACTGAGATGTAGGCTATGACAAATACCTTACAACTAAGAATAACAACTGTGCACCCACTGCCAGTCCCAGCAGATTGTACACTTCAGCACAGAGCTGCTCTGAGTCACACCAGGTTCTGCAAGACTGGTCCTGATCATTCCAGTGCACGACGGTTCTGTGCTAAGTTCTTCCACACTCTCCAAATGTGTCAGACAAAAGCAATGAAAGGGACAGGTCTTCTAACAAAGAACTGGTTAAGCGTCTGCTTCTGTATCCTATCCCCTCCAATGTCGGTCAATAACATTGTACTGTACTATTATATTTTTGTACTGTGCAGATGTTAGCAATCAAAGTCTTTACAGAGAAATGTTGAATTCTTTTTATTTCTTTTGCAGCGCTCCCTTAGTGTATACCTGTGTGTGTGTAGTGGCATGTGTGCAAACACATGTTTACACACTAAGCACTATTGCAATATACAATGCAATATTGTACTATACTATCAGACATGCTACCATTATGGCTGTTCTGGAAAATCATTTCAACAATAACAGCATCCCACAATTACAGATTGTTTCCCCATGAAAATATTGTGGAGGAGGGAGACTGCAACCCAGACCATCTCATGTCTGTGCCGGTTGTGTGTGGCCCCACCAGCAGTTGTGTAGTCAGTCCTCACTGTCCTAATCCTGCCTGTGAAGAAAGGGCCGCCTTCTTCAGGCCCTATCACAACAGACAGCGGCCTCCTCAGCCTCTACACTGAAACTATCTAACTCTTACAATGATGCCTGTTTACATATGCAAAGTTTGGAATACAGTCAGAAAGGGACTTCTTCTTCAGGCCCCATCACAACAGACAGCTGCCTCCTCAGTCACTTCACTGAAACTATCTAACTCCTCCTACCATGATGACTCGTTAACATGTAATGCAAACTTTGGAATAGAGTGAGAGGTGGTCCTCCAACAAGCCAGAAAAAAGCAGCAACACTTTATGCTTTTGGTGACATCGGTGCTTCTGATTCCTCCACGTCTGAGGGAGAGGTGACATATCTGGGACACAGGAGTGGACTGATTCCCTTGAAGCATTCTTCAGAACAAAGCAACAAGGGCTAAGGATCGCCTAATAGTTCAGTACAGCCTAAAACAATGTCAACATTCTTATCAGAGCACTCTTTCAGACATCTCTGGAATGCTTGAAAATCAAATCAGATGGTGTTTCTGATTTCAGAGAAATGTGTCCCTGATAGAAAGAAGATTCTGAATGGCGGATCTGTATTGTGAATCACTTCCATCATGATCTTTCTGCACACCCAAATGTGCTCCTACCTTGGCTATGAGTGAGTCCACCAAATTCAATCAGAAAGCTGCACCGGCCCATCTCCTATAGATACACTATACTGATACTGCAGCTTGCAGACCATAAACTAGGACTCTCTCCAGATGAACTTATCACATGAACATCAAGCGTCATTTTTGATAGTCATACACATATTTTTCTTTAATACTACATATCCATACCAAGTCAAGCAATTCCTATTATCAAAGAACAGAAAAGAAAAAAGCCACACAATGTATATTTTCCAACTCCAAAACGTTTCACCTTGTGATCCACAGACCATGAAAACTTCAGATTATAAGAGAATGTTTAAAACGTCATCCATTCCGTTAAAAAAGAAAATCTTGATCATACTCTAAATCTAGTATACTATTCAAACAAAATGAACATGTATTTAGTTCTTTGCTTTTCTTCTTTAAAAATCCCAACGCCTTACACCTGGCTGTGTTCACATCAACAAAACAAATTGTGTTTCACAGATACACAATGTGCCACACAGAACAAATCAAATCAAGATCAAGTTCACTGGTTCTCTTTACTGCCAGGAAAACAAACACAGACAGTGACAAGGAAACAAAGCAAGAAAAAAAAGAAAGAGAGAAAGAGACAATTCATATTCTTCCCCAATAATTATCAAGTTTTCAAGTTCATGTTCTTTGCATTTCTTGGTGGAGGAGACTACGGTTAGTCACTTGGCCGTTTTTCACCGTATTTCTTTGTGAATTCCTCCGCATTCTTTGAGAACTTCTTCTTGTCCTTGGTGTACTCCTCTGCTAAATCTGCTCGGAGAGGGTGCTCAGGCTCGGGCTCATTGATCAGCTGTATGAGAGCTTGGACCACTGCAATCACAATGGCCACAAAATGCATTAGACTCTGGATTTATCTGATGGAATCAAGATTGGACGATTGCAAAAGCACACTAGTGACAACACACTTTAGAATCTGAACCCTTGATGTATGAGAACTTGGACCACAGCAAATGACAATGGCAAGAAACTGCATTAGACTCAATATTTGTTTGACAGAATCTAGCTTGAATGACTGCAAAATCACAATCTTGACAATGTGCTTTAGGCACTTACTGAAGTTACTCCATTCAAGGAGTAGGCACTTATTCCATTCAAGGTGAATAACTTTTGGATGATTACTGAATACAACGGTGACAACAAACTTAAGGATCTGATTCACTGATGATATGAGAACTTTGATGACTGCAAAACACATCAGTAACAACACACATTAGGCTGTAACATGATGTATGAGAGCTTGGATGACTGTTAAGACAACACTGATATAGAGGTAAAGATTTAACTTTAAGCACTGACCAGGAACCAACAGGCACATTCACACACACAGATGACACACAATTACATAAAAAAATCTCTCTCAATCTCTCTCTCTCTCTCTCTCTCTCTCTCCTCTTCTCTCTCTCTCTCTCTCTCTCTCTCTCTCTCTCTCTCACCTGCACACGCATACATGCACACACACACGCATGCACGCCACACACACATACACTTTCAGACACTCCAAGTGACAAGACACGACCTTTCCATCACATCTTATTCTTTTTCTTGTTTTGCACCATTACTTCTCCCTACCTGTCCTCCTTCATCTAATATCACATCACACACACACGCAGAGCAATGCCCTATCAGTGGATGCACATGTGTATCACAGTGAGGGGAGGTTCAATCCAGAATTACACATGAGTATGTTCGTGTAAACACAAACATCTGGATTGGCCAAAATTGTCCTACAGGGAACAGTAAAAGGAGGGAGATGAAAGGAGACAGAGAAAACGATGGGAAGACATCAGAGTGGACTGGCTTTGGGTGGAACAATTTGCTAAGGAAAGCAGAGAACCACGAGGAGTGGAGAAAGCTGGCTGCAAAATCTTCATTGGTGCCTCCATGGGACTATGGAAAAGGTGATGGTGAAGTGCGTACGTGTGGCTGCGTTGTGTATACATGTTCAATATCATGTGCATGAGCACACATACACAGGCCTATTCACTATACAATCAAAAGATAACACTCAGGGAAAATAGTTCCAGTACTATGAAATGCATGTTACATTAACTTCTGCACAATCAATGTATTTATACATTGCACTTATCTCACAATAACTGGATCTAGCAGTCATCTTAAATTAATCACAAACAATCTGTGAACATGAAACACTTTGACCAATATGCAAAATGCCTCTTCTCTCACATCCGAGACACTTTAAAAACACACAAACCAATCTCTTCTACATCAAACGCTCTGACAGCAACTACTGTTGTCTGACACAGGAGCAAAATTTTGCGTTGCTGCTAAACGCCCAACAAGTCAGGCCCAGCGTATTCAACTTAGCATTGGAGAAAAATTGTTATCTTTTCAGTCTTTCTGGGGAAAAAAAGGCAGGAGAATGGACCAAAGAGGCAGAAAATAAACAAGAAGGAGGTGACAGGAAGAAAAGTAACAAGGCAGAAACAAAGAGAGGGATGGATAGAAAAGAGGGAACTTCTAGCAAGGAATTA
>CM060340.1:45089520-45099520 GCA_030674155.1 Stramonita haemastoma
CTTTTGTTGGCTTTTACTCCCAAGTTTTCCCCCAATTCCCCACCTATTGAAACCCCCATTAAAATGCCAGGGGAATCTTCTGGGGTTTCTTTGTCTTATAAAAAATAAATTTCACGGTTATTTTAAGCAAATTACTACCCTGAGGGGGTTTTTTATGCTTTTTAATAGATAAAACTCTCTTTGATTTGGACAAGGAATTCTTTAAAAATGCTGTTACATCCCTCCAGAGAACTCCCCGTATTTGTTCAAGCAATTTAGACAGTGACTTAGACTTTGTTGGAAGAAATTGTTGTTGTTAATATGCTGAACAATGAAAATGGTGTGTATGTCTTTGTGTGTGGGGATTTAAACAGCGAACAAAGTGACCATTCCCAGTGTGGTAAATTGTCTTAACAATTTGACAGCAAACTACAAAAACATACAGTGAAGTACAACGACAATCACAAGCAAAATACTTAATAATATGGTAAAAAACTGTTGAATTTGTGTACATCACTCGATTTATGTTGTTAATGGTGTGTGTGGGGTGATAAAAATGGTCATTTTACGTACATTGCAGAGAGTGGTTGTAGCGTGAATGATTATTTTTTGGTTTGTGAAGAATCTTTTTCAATTTTCATGGAATAGCATTATGCATGTAATTGAAAGATCAGAGTCAGTCATTTACCGGTTTGAGTTATACATCGAAAACATCAAGTGTTAAGTTCATGACTTTGAGAATAATAAGGAAAAATCAGTTATCGAAAGATACACATGGAAATCAGACATGCGCTTGAGTTTATGGATTCAATGAATAGTACAGAATGTCAGGAAAGCATTTAATGTGACAACAGATGTGATTGATGTAGATTAAATAGTGCTGTGTTTTTTTTATTTAATATGTGCATACTACAGCAAGCTAAATGTATGAAAGAAAGAATCTATGACAACAAAGAATAATAATAGAAAAAACAAAGACTGGTTAGACAGTGAATGTAAATTTACAAGAAAACAAGTCAGAAAAACTGCTTTCAAAATTTTGTAGACACTATGTTAATACGGCAGAGTGGATTATTGTAAAGCTAAAAGAGAATATAAAAACATGTTAAGAAGAAAAGAAAAGAAAACCAAAAACATATTATGAACAGTTTTGTCTCCTCAGTAGGTGTCAGTGTAGATTTTGGGAAGCTGTTCGTAAAACAATTCAAGGCGTAAGGTAAGTGAGCTGTAATATTAAAACGGAAGATGGTTTATTCACTTTAAAAATTATTTTAGAAAATGAAACAGATATAGATATCACAGAGTCTGATTTTGATCAAGATGCCAGTTAGTTGATTGTGATGAAACAAATGAGTGTGGTTTAACCAGCCTTAAACAAAAGAAGAGGTCACACATGCATTAAAAAAAAATTAAAATTCAAAATATGCGGGGCCAGATGGCATTTAGGCAAATTTTTCTCAAGTATTCATGTGATAGTGCTGTTATGTTTCTTGTAAAGCTATTCAATGTTTTGTGTTGATAGCGGTGGGTATCCTGAGCAGTGGACTGAATCCATTATCTGTTACCATCCATAAAAAGGAGACATACACAATCCAAATAACTATTGAGGCATAACTTTAAGTAATATATGTAGTAAGTTATTTAGTTCTATAATTAATTCAAGACTACAAGAGTGGACCAAAGATAATAACTGTATGGGGAATATCAAGCAGGGTTCAAAAAGAATTATTCTACAATTGATATATCTTTACTCTTATGGCATTTTGTTCAGAAACAGCAAGTTAATAATCGTAAGTTATATGTAGCATTTTATGATTTTGAAAAAGCATTCGACTCTATTTCACAAAAATCTTATGGCCAATATTGCTAAAAAACAAAATAAACGGTAAGCTATACAAAAATGTATAAGAAGTATGTATAATGAAGTTAAAGCAGAAGATACGAAATGGATCTGATTTCACAGATATCATTGACTGTACCAAAGGGGTCAAACAAGGGGACGTATGCAGTCCTGTTTTGTTTTCCTTATTCATTAATGAGCTAGCCTAGAAATAATTCAAATGGAAAACATGGTGTTTACATTTTCGCATGATGCTTGTGAACTTTTTTTTTTTATTATTTGCAGATGATATTATTTTGTTGTCAGAAACAGCAGTAGGGCTACAGAATCAGTTGAATAACCTTTACAGGGCAGCTAGTAATATTAAACTGAGGGTTAAAAATGACCAAAAGTATGTAATAGTTTTTCGAAATGGAGGATACTTAGCTTCAAGAGAGAAATGGGTATATGGTGAAAAGAAATGAAGATTGTAAAACAGTTATAAGTATCTGGGCATATACTTTTCAACAAAACTTAGCTTCCTCACAGCATGTGATGACTTGGCAGGGAGAGCTAAGAAAGCACTAATGAAAATACTTTTTACTTTACGCAGATTAGAAAACAGTTCACCCCTCGTATTTTTAAAGCTGTTTGATGGACAGATACAACCAATGTTACAGTATGGGGCTGAAATATGGGCATTCCATGGAACAAAATATGAGTTAGAAAAAGTACCCCACTTATGGTTTGAAAAAATTTCTGGGGGTAGATATAAGGACACCAAATGAGCTATTTGTATGGTGAGTTAAACAGATATCCCTTATACTTGAACTTTATGTACGATGTATTAGATTTTGGCTAAGACTAACACGTATGGAGGGAAAACAGAATACCACGTAAAGCATATAAAATGTTGATGTTTTTGGATCAAAGGGGAAAAGTAACGTGGGGGTACACAAGTAAGGACAATGCTAGCCAGACATGGATTTTCTTTTGTTTGGGATAACCAAGGAGTAGAATCAATTTCGGCATTCATTAAAGTTTTCAGACAGACACTTGTAGACTGCAGATGGCAAGAATGGAATAACCACATTCAAACGAGTGAAAGATTTCAGTCATATGCTCTGCTAAAACACAATCACTTAATGGAATCATACTTGAAAATGAATATGAATACATTGGTAAGAAATGCTTTAACAAAATTTAGATTTGGAGTTTCACCCATATTGAAACATTCAGCAAGATTCAGTAAAACAACTAACACTAATCAGTTATTATGTCCATTGTGTAAGGCTGATAGTGAGGATGAAAATTCACTTCATGTTTTTATGTCCAGCTTATGACGACCTTCGGGAAGAATACATTGCAGGAAAATATTACCGTAATCCTTGTGCATTTAGGTTACGACTTTTGCTGTCATGCTCCAACGAGACTACAGTAAGGAATCTGTCATTATATATACACAAAGCACTGACAAGACGGAACATAGCCATAAGTTAATGATTGTAGTATACTGTTTGCATGAATTTTTTTGTCTTTTGTCTTTTGTAAAATGTTTGTCATTTCTTTTTGATATATTGATATTGTACAGGCCCCTTCAGAATGGGCCAATGGCCTTCCTGAATAAATTTTCGTATTCGTATTCGTATTCGTATTCGTATTCTCTCTCTCTCCTCTCTTCTCTTCTCTCTCTCTCTCTCATCTCTCTCTCTCTCTCCTCTCTCTTCTCTTCTCTCTCTCTCTCTCTCTCTCTTCTCTCTCTCTCTCTCTCTCTCGCTCTCTCTCGCCTCTCTCTCGCTCTCTATCTCTCTCCCTCTCTCCTCTCTCTCTCTCCTCTCTCTCTCTCTCTCTCTCTCCTCTCTCTCTCTCTCTCTCTCTCTCTCTCTCTCTCTCTCTCTCTCTCTCTCTCTCTCTCTCTCCTCGCCTCTCTCTCTCCTCTCTCTCTCTCGCTCTCTCTCTCTCTCTTCTCTCCTGAATTTTGCCTTTGCCTTGCCTTGCCTTGCCTTTGTCTCTCTCTCTCTCTCTCTCTCTCTCCTCTCTCTCTTCTCTCTCTCTCTCTCTCTCTCTCTCTCTCTCTCTCTCTCTCTCTCTCTCTCGCTCTCTCTCGCTCTCTATCTTCTCCCTCTTTCTCCCTCTTTCTCCCTCTTTCTCCCTCTTTCTCCCTCTCTCTCTCTCTCTCTCTCTCTCTCTCTCTCTCTCTCTCTCTCGCTCTCTCTCTCTCTCTCTCTCTCTCTCTCTCTCTCTCTCTCTCTCTCTCTCTCTCTCTCTCTCTCTCTCTCTCTCTCTTCTCTCTCTCTCTCTCTCTCTCTCTCTCTCGCTCGCTCTCTCTCGCTCTCTCTCGCTCTCTCTCTCTCTCTGAATTTTGTGTGCGTGAGTGAGTGTGAGTGTGTGTAAAACATTATCCGATTGAAAAAAATGATATGCCTATTTTTTTTAAACATCTAGGATGTTTGATGTTTTTGTTCTTGTTTTTAATGTTTTTTTGGTTTTTTTGGTTTTTTTGTTTTGTTTTTTGAATTATAATTCTATTGGTAGTATGTCTCCCCCCGTTTTTATTGTTTTTTTTGTTTTTTTTGTTTTTTTTTGTTTTGTTTTTTTAATTATAATTCTATTGGTAGTATGTCTCCCCCCCCCCTCCAATAAGGATGCTAGTTTTAAAAAAAAAATTCCCCTTCTATCCAAATGTATGATTTATATTACATGTACAATTTTTGATAGATAGTGGTGGATTGATGTTTTCGGTTGTCTAATTCATTTTGTTCTCTTGTTTGCTCCTTATCTACTAACGCTTTTCTTTTTTTTTCCATATCAAAAAAATTTTTATTGTGACTTCTGATTTTTGTCTTCTGAAAGAGTGCATTTTATTACCTTATCATATATAGTGTCCTTTATTCTTGTGTGTTGTTTGGTACTGCGTAAAGTCTTATTGTTTAGTATATTTTCAACTTGATGTATCCCTGAAAAGGGCGGGGACTGGATGTAAAAAAGCCCACGAGTGCTTATCTATTATCCTCGAATAAAAGACTTTGCCTTGCCTTGCCTTGCCTTGCCTTGCCTTCTCTCTCTCTCTCTCTCTCTCCTCTCTCTCTCTCTCTCTCTCTCTCTCTCTCTCTCTCTCTCTCTCTCTCTCTCTCTCTCTCTCTCTCTCTCTCTCTCTCTCTCTCTCTCTCTCTCTCTCCCTGTTACTTATCCTTCACTCTACCATCTATGTAGGCGGTCAGTGTGGGGAAGGACCCCATCAGCAGCGACTGTGGACAAGACGCACTTGGTCATGGAAACTAACTTAGGAACCGCTAGCTTGTACTAGATAGGGTTAAGCGTGAAGACGCGCACGCAAGTATCTTTGTGTGTGTGTGTGTGTGTGTGTGTGTCTGTGTGTCTGTGTGTCTGTGTGTCTGTGTGTCTGTGTGAGTGTGTATGTGTTTGTTTGTGTGTGTGTGTTTGTGTGTATGTATGTGCTTACGCTCGTGCACGTGCGTGCGTGCGTGCGTGCGTGTGTGTGTGTGTGAGTGTGTGTAAGTGAGTGTGTGTGTGTGTGTGTGTGTGTGTGTGTGTGTGTGTGTGTGTGTGTGTGTGTGTGTGTGTGTGTGTGGTGTAAGTGAGTGGGTGTGTATGTAACTGAGTGTTTATTTGTGTGTGTTTTCTATTCTATTCTTTTTTTATATCGAGGATAATGGGATAAGCACTCATGTGCTTTTTTTTCATCCAGTACCCGTGTGTATGCAGGTGTGTAAATATTGTCAGCTGTTCCCACCGGCACACGATGGCCTACTCTTACGAAAAGCTGAACAGAATTTAACGTGTGCGCAAGATGTTTCTGCGTGCGTTCGCACACGGGTTTTCGGTTTACAGTCTCATCCAAAGGACTTTGGGGAGAGTGGAGTCAGCACTTATTTTAACTCCAGGGGAAAAATCCCCTCCAACGGGAATCGAACTCGGGTCGTCAAATTGCGAGCGCAATGTTCTGACCACTAGGCTATCCTGTTCCCCTGTGTGTGTGTGTGTGTGTGTGTGTGTGTGTGTGTGTGTGTGTGTGTGTGTGTGTGTGTGTGTGTGTGTGTGTGTGTGTGTGTGTGTGTGTGTTTGTGTGTATGTCTGTGATTACGCCCGATCACGTGCATCTGTGTGTGTGTGTTTGAGTGTATGTATGCTGTCATAAACGCACACGCATATCATCCTGTACATAAACCACGCCGCTTCATGGTGGTTTTTTTCAACATTGCTATCTTTGAGCTGAAAAACATGAAAATTTGTATTCTGTTCAAACTGACCATAAAGTGAACTGACTATTCAAAATGTATTGTTGTGCACAGTCAAAACCTGTTCAATGCATTCATTTTGGGGGGAGGGGAGGGGATGGTCCAAGACATTTCCCCTCTTTTCCAGCAATATCTTCCACAGACTTACCAACTGTGGCACTATCTCAGGCAGACTCGGCACTGAGACAGTACAGTAAAACGAGCTCCATTCAACGTCTTCTTCAGAGTATGGACCATGGTTTCTGAAATGTGATTTGCCATGACCGTTGCCTATTAGTTCCTGGTCCCTTGTCTGCTGTATTCATATTGTCCTTGCAGGACTGAGCACAGTGGGAAGTACAGCCATTAGGAATAGTGCTTGGAGTGTATATTGTCATGCATAGGAGCTGAGTTACAGGGGAGTGGTTACTGTGCAAACATCCTTACCGCTCCTTGGTTTATGAAGTACGTTATCTTATGGGGAAAGTGGAGGAGAGAAAATTGAGTCTGGGGAGAGTGAGAGGGTGAGGAGTGAAGGTGGGTTGGTATGTGTGTGTCTGTGTTTGTTTGTGTGTGTCTGTGTGTCTGTGTGTGTATCTGTGTGTGTGCATGTGTGTGAGAGAGTGTGTGTGCGGTGTTTATCTGCCTGTCTGTCTGTTGTTCTGTCTATTCTGCATTTCACTTACTTACATCTTAGAAGCCTAGTTCCATTTCTTTCCTCTCAGACATCAGTTTCAAGAGTGAGAGAGAAAGAGAAAGAGAGAGAGAGAGAGACAGACAGACAGACAGACAGACAGACAGACAGACAGACAGAGACAGAGAGAAGAAAGACAGAGATAGAAGGACAGAGACAGAGAGTAAGAGTAAACACTTCAAATCACTACAGCATTACACAGTCCAGTAATGATATCAGTGGTGATATAACACACTGCCGCAGAAAGCCACGGCATAACTGACCCCAAAGCCAAGGTCTGGATTACCTCATCACAAGGTAAAGGTCACATCGCTAACGTTCTGTCTAACTTTCCTTGGCCATCTTTGCAAATAGGGTTACAACAGTGTTGCGTTTTCGTTATGGTAGCATCAGCTAATGGACTGAACACAATTGGGTGCAGCTTGTTTCATGGGCGAGGATTTGGAGTGCACGTAAGGGCATGGACAGACAAAGTGGATTGTTAGCAGTTTGTGTGAGCACGTGTGCTGACACATCGACATGCAGACAGACTTACAGACAGACGGACGGACAGATAGACAGACAGACAGATAGACATAGACGTAGACAAACACACTCATACACACACATATGATATATATATATATGCATATGTATGTATGTATGTATGTATGTATGTATGTATGTATGTATGTATGTATGTATGTATGTATGTAGTTGTATGTATGTATGTATGTATGTATGTATGTATGTATGTATGTATTTGTGTACGTACGTACGTACGTACCTACTTACACACACACACACACACACACACACACACACACACACACACACACACACACACACACATACACACACAACTGTGTGCACATGTTAATGAAAACATGTTCTGCCTTTCAGAAGAATCTACATGCATCTCAGCACATGAGTGCGTGTATCACTCTCCTAGAAATCAAAGAATAGATAATGTGAGTGATAAATATGTGTGCGTGCATGTGTGGGTGTGTGCGAGTACATATGTAATATATATATATATATATATATATATATATATATATTATATACATGTATAATATATATACATATCTATATCTATATATATGCATGTGAGAGAGAGAGAAAGAGAGAAAGAGAGAGAGAGAGAGAAGAGAGAGAGAGAGAGAGAGAGAGAGAGAGAGAGAGAGAGAGGAGAGAGAGAGAGAGAGAGAGAGAGAGAGAGAGAGAGAGAGAGAGAGAGAGAGAGAGAGAGAGAATGTATGTTTGTTACCTTGCAATTACAGTCACCCAATTAACCCAACCAACACTTACCGTCTAATTTGTTTTATTTTAATTTATACCAACACAGAAATGGCAGCACTTAATAACGTCTGACAATTGTAATACTAGCTCTACTAAAAGTAGCCATCTTTGATGAAAACCCTGTATCAAGAGCTGACATAAATCCAGAGAAATTCCTTTACACATCCCTTGACACACCGGCGAGTAAACTATTGTGACAATGATAGAGTGTTCTGTAACCAGGAGACTGGCCCCGTGAGGATGACTGGGGGTACACACACATATACATCAGGCTGGATAGCCTGGCGGCCAGTTCTGTTGTTTGCCTTCAGGAGCCTTGTCCAGCATTGTATGGACCATACTTCACTTCTTCACTGCGAGATGTGTCCTTTGCTGTCCGTGTTGTTTGGAGGATTTTGTTTATTAATTTATGTTGCTATTGGCATTTCCATTATTATCTTTGTCATTGTTTTCATCATTATCATCATCGTATTCATCATCAAGGTCGTCGTTGTCATCTTCATCGCCACTACCGCTATGTCATCATACTTATAGTTGTCATCTTCATCGTCGTGGTTGTCTTCACCGTTACCATCATTATCATCATCGTTGTCATCGTTCTTAGTCTAAAATGACTTTTGTTTACTAGATTCTTAACTTTCTGTCTACCATCCTTTTCCCTTTCTTTGCCTGTATTTTACATTATTGTTGCCCTAGACATAACTGGAGGACGGGATAGCTCAGTGGTCAGAGCATTCGTTTTCTCCAAGCTAATTTTAAGCAGCACCGAGCGTGGTTACCAACTGTAAATAGGTACCTGCTCTCTTTAGGTTCAGGGAAGGTAAAACAGCAAGGGGGAGGAGATGGGCGCCGCCCTGAATATAATGGCCCCCAGAGAATCTGAGGTTTCTGACGCCTCACTCCCCTTCGACTACATAGGTTATGAGACACCTGTACATTTAGCTTTTACCTTTTTATATTCAATATTTGCCTACTGCCATGACTGGCGCCATTGTCTCTTATGTTGGTGTCCTAGTTCCTGTCATTACCAATGTCACTGTCACTGTGGTTTCTTCATAAGACACAGCCTGACTATCATCCTCATCATGGTCTTGCAATCACAATAACTATCATTATGACCACAACTGCCAGTTTCCCCACTCTAAGCTACTCTAAGCTGCTATCCATTCCATCCCATCCCAGCCCAACTGGTGCTATTTATAGCAGGATCTGACCACAACGTTGGACTTGGTAAATAGAAGGGGCGTGCTAAATATAGCACTCTTGACTGAGTGATGTTAGATTTGCGTGCTTCGTAACATTTCTCTTATCTTATTTTGCGTTTACAGTGTCAATATTTTTTTGGTATTTCAATTTCCCCCAAATACACAGCAACAGCGGCAATCCAGATGCAGCAACAACAACAATAATGAATACAGTACAGCAAAAACAGAAACAGCAACAACAGGGAATCAGTGTAACTCTATGAGAAATGTAATGTATCAAAATATTGCAGAAAATCCATACCAAGGGTACACGACAACTGAGAGAAGGATAACAAAAAAGGAAGACAGAAAGAAAAGATATAATAGGGAAATGGACAAAAAACACAAGAACAAAACCAATAACCACGAAAATAAACAACAAGAACAAATAAGACACGAGGAAGAAGACTATCCCCCCCCCCCCCTCAAAAAAAGACAGCAAAATCCATTGTTGTGTCTCTTCTCTTCTGTAAAACACCCACTGTGATCTTTCAGAGGAAATGAGAAATTTACTCTTCTGTTTGTTTCTTGTCAGTATCAATAAATCCCGCATTTTGTTATTCCTGTGTTACATCTTTTCTTCAAATATTTGCCACGATACCTTGAAAACACAGGATATTTCAAAAATAGCAGCTTACTAGGACATGGTAAGAGCGGTATAAAAGGGGTAGAAGGAAAATGAGCGATAATCTTGTCTCTGATATTGTACTAGAGATGCGTGTCACTGGTTTTGCTAATAAAAAAT
>CM060340.1:45112020-45117020 GCA_030674155.1 Stramonita haemastoma
TCATATGAATCATAGCATTTTGATAAAAGGGGAGAGAGAGAGAGAGAGAGAGAGAGAGAGAGAGAGAGACAGAGACAGAGACAGAGACAGAGACAGAGACAGAGACAGAGACAGAGACAGAGACAGGGAAAGACAGATTGAGACAGAGAGAGACAGAGAGATTTGATTTGATTTGATTTGATTTATTCTTTTATATCGAGGGTAATGGAATAAGCACTCTTGTGCTTTTTTTACGTCCAGTCCCCGTGTGTATGCAGTTTTGTAAATCTCGTCATCTGTTCCCACCGGCACACGATGGCCTACTCTTACGAAAAGCGGAACAGGATTTAACGTGTGCGCAAGATGTTCTGCGTGCGTTCGCACACGGGGCCTCGGTTTAAAATCTCATCCGAAGGACTTTTGAGAGAGTGGAGTCAGCACTGATGTTAACTCCAGGAGAAAAATCTCCTCGACCGGACTCGAACCCAGGAGAGACAGAGAGAGACAGAGAGAGAGAAAGAAAGAGAAGGAGATAGAAAGACAGACAGACAGACAGACAGACAGAGACAGACAGACAGAAGAGACAGAGAGAGAGAGAGAGGGAGGGAGGGAGGGAGGGAGGGAGGGAGATGTTTAAAGAGAAACACACACAATGGCGATGAGAAAACTATGTTATTGTGCTTTACATGTTTGTTCTAGTCAATGGGAGGGAGAGAGAGAGAGAGAGAGAGAGAGAGAGAGAGAGAGAGAGAGAGAGAGAGAGAGAGAGAGAGAGAGAGAGAGAGAGAGAGAGAGAAGAGAAGAGAGAAAGAGAGAGAGAGAGACACAGACAGACAGACAGACAGACAGACAGACAGACAGACAGACAGACAGACAAAGAGAGAGAGTGAGAGAGAGAACACTGAACACTGAACACTGAAATTGTTTAATGTACATCGGCCTTAGGCCACAATACAAAAGAGTGATGGGCATATAGTGTGTGCATATGACATAGGTGTCATAAACATATTACTATCAACGTATATGTATATGAAATAATGTATGAGTAATTATAAAGCAAGAAAGTTATATAAGCCATTTCTTAATCGTTGATCACGGAACAATTCACAGGTATCGTAAACGACTCTGTTTTAGATGTATTATTCATCAATACAAATATCAGTTTCTAGAAAGTTATCCTATTTCTTCTATTGGTTGCATGAAAGATAAAACGTGATGCATTGTATCTATCAGTAGGTACAGTGGCTTTGAGTAGTACATAGAAAGGAAGTCTTTTGGAATCTTTGAGAAACTTAGAGAGATTGAGAGAGAGAGAAAGACACACAGACACAAACACACAGATGTGCGAGTGCACGCAGAACGTTTTGCGCACACGTTAAATCCTGTTCAGCTTGTCGTAATAGTAGGCCATCGTGTGCCGGTGGAAACGGATGACAAGATTTACAAAACTGCATACACACGGGGACTGGATGTAGAAAAGCATATGGGTGCTTGTTCCATTATCCTCGATATAATAAAAAAAAATAACTAAATAAAATAAAACAGACACACAGACACAAAGAAAGAGACAGAGACAGAGACATACATACGTACAGACAGACAGACAGACAGAAAGACAGACAGAAAAACAGACCGACACAAAAGCAGACACAAGGACAAATAAAAAATATATACAAGGTCAGAAAACGAAATGACAGACTGACCAAAGATTTGAACCCGAACGGGAAATCGGTTTATGAATGATTAATCAACAAGATGAACGGCAAAGAAAATGGAAGTGTAAACTTCCATTGCATTGTGTGAGTCTAATCTCCTTTAAGGAAGTCGAGGGCTAGAAAATTGGAGTGAATTTCCGAAAAAGAAGAGAAGAGAACTGAATTAAGCGGCTTAATTCTCAATCCTGCTGCAGATTTGTCATACTTAATGCCTCATTTTCATCTGCCCGCTCATTTTCTTTTTCTTGGGGGTGGGGGGGGGGGGGGGGGGGCTGGGGTATTTGATTGGGGTTTCCTTTTTTTTGTTTGTTTTTGGTGTTGTTTTGTTTGCTTCTTTGGTTGGGTAATTGTGTTAGAGTTTTGTTTCCGTTTTGTGTGTGATTTTTGCATGCACGTCGTATTTTTATGCTTTGAAGAAGTAATGATAAAAAGCTGAATAACCTGATACTTTTCTGTAACAAATACATTTTGTAAGTATCCAAGGAAATGAATAGTTATAGAAGTAGATTTTTTTCTTTTGAGATATGAATGTATTGATTATGGACCAAAGGCATAGAGATTTATATCTTTGTTTCCTAATACTATATTGTTAGAAATATAACTGGCCTTTGGGCTGGCTCTGTGAGAATGATAACGCTGTTTTTCCTATTGCATTACCTGATGTCTAAGGCAAAGGTCACAAAAATACAAATACTACCGAAAGCCTTGATTGACACATGCTTCTTGTTTTATTCTTTTTCTTCTTCACACTCAGAGGATTTTTCTTTCTCTCAATCATTCTTTCTTTTTCTCCTTATTATCTCTCCTGTCCTCTTTTTTCCTTTCTCGATTTTTAAATTCACTAAGTCTTCCTCCTCCTTCTTCTCTTCTTCTTCCCCTTTATCATGTTCATCATTATTTTCCTCCTCCTCTTGCTTTTTATATTATCATCATCATCATCATCATCATCATCATCATCATCATCATCATCATCATCATCATCATCATCATCATCATCATCACCATCAGAATCATCATAGTCATCATCATTTTCATCACTGTCATCATCATTATCATCATTACCTCAACTATCACTAGACACATAAAATGCGATTTCAAAAAAGAATTCCTAGATCATCTCTATCTTTAACTCGACTTTTCTTCTTCTTCAGCCTGCCCAGAGAATCATCCCTAGCTGGCAGCACGACAAGCCAAGTCAGAGAAGGTAAGGAGGAGGAAGCGAGTTTCTCTGGGAGCCACTAAGCCAGGGGTCAGCTGGCTTCATCTATCACCTCTCCTGTCTCTCCTCCCCCTCCTCTTTCCTTCCCTTTGCTCTGCTCTCTTGGGGACAGCTGTCGTGTTCAGAACATAACGACTTCACTGGAGAAATGAGATTAAAGTACAGTGGGAAAAGATTAGATGGATGGATGGATGGATGGATGGATGGATGGATGGATGGATGGATGGATGGATGGATGGATGGATGGATGGATGGTGTGGTGGATGGATGGGTGGGTGGGTGGATGGATGGGTGGGTGGATGGATGGATGGATGGATGGATGGATGGATGGATGATGGATGGATGGATAGATAGATGGATAGATAGATAGATAGATAGATAGATAGATAGATAGACAGACAGATAGATAGATAGATAGATAGATAGATAGATAGATAGATAGATAGATAGATAGATAGATAGATAGATAGATAGATAGATAGATAGATAGATAGATAGATAGATAGATAGATAGATAGATAGATAGATAGATAGATAGATAGATAATGTTGATTTTGACATCATTACAATCTCCATCACTTCCACCATCATAAATACAACCACTACCACCACATTCACCACCATTGACAGCAACAACATCAATATAGTCGTTGACTTTGTCGACGTTTTTGTTGCTGTTGTTACTGCTGTTGCGTCGTTCTTTAGTTACATTTTTATCTCTTCATTCTTCTTTGACACTTTCAACATGAAACCATTGCTGCTGCTTCTGCTGTTGTTACTGTTACTGCTGCTGCTGTTGTTGTTGTTGCTGCTGCTGCTGCTTTTGTTGTTGTTGTTGTTGCTGCTGCTGCTGCTACTGCTGCTGCTGCTGCTGCTGCTGCTGCTGCTGCTGCTGCTGCTGTATTCATTAGTCCTGGGGTCAGCCTGCTTCATTGATCAGGAAATGTTGGATGGATCTCTCCTCCCCTTTTCTGTCTGCCCTCCTGAGCTGAAGGTGAACCCATCAGAACATGGCGACTTCACTCTGCCTGGAAGAGTAGGTGGGGAGGCAGAGACAGAGAGAGGGGAGAGAGAGAGAGAGAGAGAGAGAGAGAGAGAGAGAGAGAGAGAGAGAGAGAGAGAGAGAGAGAGAGATAGAGAGAGAGAGACAGAGAGAGAGACAGACAGACAGACAGACAGAGACAGAGACAGAGAGAGAGACAGAGACAGAGACAGAGAGATAGACAGACAGACAGACACAGACAGACAGTCAGACGCAGACAGACAGACGCAGACAGATAGACAGACAGTCAGAGACAGAGACAGACAGACAGATCGACAGAGACAGAGACAGAGACAGAAACAGAAACAGAGATTCAGAGATACAGAAACAAAGAGAGGCAGAACTCTAAATTCTGAATGTGTTTAATATGTACATTGACCTTAGGCCACAATACACGGAGTTTGGAGGAGGGAGGAGAATCAACATATGAGAGACAGACAGACAGACAGACAGACAGACAGACAGACAAAAACAGTGACAGAGAGATAGACAGAGAAAGAGAAAGAGTAACTGATATACAGAAAGACTTTCAGAGAGACACACATACCAACAGACAGACACAGTCCCCTCGAGACAGAGGTAGAGGGGAAAAAAGCAAAAAAAGAGACATACAGAGATTGAAAAAGAAGAGAAGGAGAGACTGTGCGTGAAAAAAAAAATCAGTGGAAAAGGAGAACAGACATAAATAGGGCAAGAGATAGAAAGATAGACAGATAAAGATGTAGGCATAGACGGGAAGAAAGCAATATAGATTAAGAGGGATTCTTTCAAACCAAGAATAATGCCCCTCTGAATAATGCAATGAATTTTGATGCAGAATCTAAGACGGAAAAAATCGAAACAAATGACAGAGCGAGAGAAAGAGAGAGAGTGAAGAGAGAGAGAGAGAGAGAGAGAGAGAGAGAGAGGGAGAGAGAGAGAGAGAGAGAGAGAGAGAGAGAGAGAGAGAGAGAGAGAGAGAGAGAGAGAGAGAGGAGAGAGAGAGAGAGAGAGAGAGAGAGAGAGAGAGAAAGAGAGAGAATGAATGATTGAATGAATGAATGAA
>CM060340.1:45122020-45129520 GCA_030674155.1 Stramonita haemastoma
GGGAGGGAGAGAGAGAGAGGAGAGAGGGAGGAGAGAGAGAGAGAGAGAGAGAGAGAGAGAGAGAGAGAGAGAGAGAGAGAGAGAGAGAGAGAGAAGAGAGAGAGAGAGAGAGAGAGAGAAAGACAGAGAGAGAGACAGAGACAGAGAGAGACAGAGAGAGACAGAGAGAGACAGAGACAGAGAGAGTAACTAGAGGAAAGGGGTGGGAGTTACACAGGCAGACAAAAAGGCGGGAAGACAGATGCAGACAAAATAAGAAAATGAAACAGTCACTTTGTATAAAAAGGTATTTATGCAGATTATAAATCAACAAGTGAACTCACAGTTTATCAATTAGTCAGGCCATTACAGAAGGCAGATCCACTTTGCGCCAAACTGGCAGGGGTGTGCGGAAAATGCATTCTCAATTTCTAATTAGAAAAGAAGATAGTCAAGTTGAATTATCTAAATCCCAATGCTGGTCTAATTTGTTTTACTTAAATTGTCATTTTCATTTGTTTCCTGGTTTCATATGTGAAAAATTTTCTTTGATTCAATATTTTAAAACACTGGGGTGGATTTTTTCAAAAAAGTAAAAACACAAAAGCTTTTCTTTTAGAAAAAAGTTTCTTTGTTTAAAACATCCCACTGCGATATTTTTAATAAACCAGTTGATACTTTTCATTAGCAAGTCACGGCAGGTGCTAGCAAAGTGGATATGCATTGTAATTGTCTATCGAAAAAGTTATTTATTGACTCTAATCTAAATTCTGGTATATATAGATTTTTTTGTATTTTCTGTGGGACTTTGGCAGTTATGTTACCGGTGTATTTTTTAGAAGATAAACTTTCAATTCTTTTTGTATTGCATTGATATTAAGGAGAAATATACATACCAAAAGAAAGTACACCAAACAGCTTCATACAGAAACCGATATGTTTGTAGTCAATAGCACTCTGAGCTAAAATCTGTCAACTTGAGTCCGCCCTTATCACAAAACACACACACACACACACACACACACACACACACACACACACAACACACGCACGCACGCACGCACGCACGCACGCACGCACTCACACACACACACATACTCTCTCTCTCTCTCTCTCCTCTCTCTCTCTCTCTCTCTCTCTCTCCTCTCTCTCTCTCTCTCTCTCTCTATCTCTATCTCTATCTCTATCTCTCTCTCTCTCCTCAAAAGACAATATCACATATCCTTTATTGGCAGTTTCAAGAAATCTGAACACTAAAATGTAATAACCGAAAAGTTCCAGACTGCAAAAATGGCAATATGAGTGGCTAAAAAATTCACTCACAAGTTGCGTGCGTGTGTGCATGTGTGTGTACCTGTGTGTTTTCATGCGTGCCTAAACGTGTGTGTGTGTGTATGTGTGTGTATGTGTTTGTGTGTATGTGCTTGTGTGCGCGCGCGTGCGTGCGTGCTTGTGTGTGTGTTTGTGCGTGTGTTTGTGTGCGCGTGCGTGCGTGTGTATGTGTGTGTGTGCGCGTGCGTGCGTGTTAGTGTGTGTGTGCGTGCGTGCATGCGTGTGTGTGTGTGTGTGTGTATGTTTGCAAAACTATCGATTTTGAGACATCAGCAACGTAGCTCTTTGTCTACTTTATCTTAACTGTCCTTTCTTGAAGTTGGCCTATATACCTTAAGTTCTTTTCATCTTCTTGTCTTCGCTTTACTGATAGTCACTAGATGTCTTTGATGAATTCTGATGAGAGTCTGAATGAAAATCTCTGGCATTAACTATACAGGAGAGAGTGGTTAGTGTTTTGTGGGTTTTTGAAATCGATTCCGTTTTCAGCAACTAAATTGTTATAACTCTTTCTTGTCCTTCCTTGTTTCTCTGTATGCTTTTTCTTATTTCTTCCTTATTTTTTTTTCTTTTCCTATTTTCTCTTGTATTGTTTTCCTTTGTTTTGTTCTTTACTTCGTTTTTTGTTTTTTTCTTTCTTTTTTCTCTTTTTTTTGTTTTCTTTTTTATACGTTTTTTTTCTTTCTTTCTTCTTTTTGTTTAGTTTTATGTTTTTTTGTTTTTTGTTTCTTCTCCTTCTTTTGCTTTCTTTGTTTTTGTCTTTCTTTCTTTTTTTTTCTTTTTTCATTTTCCTTTGTTATCTTTTATTCTTTTTTTATTTTATGTCCTTCCTTCTTTCTTTTCCTTTTTCTTCCTTTATTTCTTCTTTCTTTTTTCAGTTTGTATCTTCCTCCTAGACCAACTGTTTCTGCTTCTTCTTTTCCTTTTTTTCGTTTCTTTTCCTTCTTCTTCTTTGCATTATTTCCTCTCTTTCGGCATTCCTCTTTGCATTGTTCTTTACTCTCCTCTTTGCTGTCTCCTGCGCAATTCTTCTCATTTGTATAACTAGCTTCTTTTGCACAATCTTTCCTCTGCTTTTTGTGCAGTACTTTTTTTTCTTTTTTGCAATTCTTCTTACCAGTATAAAATTACCTACTTTTCCAATAGGCGAAACAGGTTTTTGCATATGCGCAAAGTAATCTGCATACGCTTGTATTCAAGACGTTGGCTCATCATCTCAATGGTTTATCATCTTAATGATTTATCATCTCAATGGTTTATCATCTTAATGATTTATCATCTCAATGGTTTATCATCTCATTGGCTTATATTCTCGTGGGCTTGTCATTTCAGTGGCTTATCATCTTATTGGCTTATCATCTCATTGGCTTATCATCTCATCCGAAGGATTTTCGGTGAAAGTGGAGTTGGTACTGATGGTGGCTCGAACCTGAGGCATTAAATCACGAGTTCAACGCTCTAACCACTGCGCAATCCCCTCTAGGCTACCCCCACTTCTTGAGACTAGTTCTAGTTCTGTAGTAATCTGCATTTTTTATAGCTTTTGTTCCATTCTTTTAATAATCTCCGAAAGTCTGTCTTTTCTAACGTACTGCACTTAACCGAGTCATTGAGTCATCAGCAAAAATTCTCTCTGTCACTGTCTCTCTCTTTTTCTCTCTCTTTCTCTCTCTCTGTCTCTCTCTGTCTGTGTGTGTGTCTCTGTTTCTCTCTGTTTCTCTGTCTCTTTGTCTCTGTCTGTCTCTCTGTCTGTCTCTCTGTCTCTCCGTCTCTGTATCTGTGTCTGTGTCTGTGTCTTTCTGTCTGTCTATTTGTCTGTCTATCTGTCTCTGTTTTTCTGTCTTTCTGTCTGTCTCTGTCTGTCTGTCTGTCTGTCTGTCTGTCTGTCTTGTCTGTCTGTCTGTCTGTCTGTCTGTCTGTCTGTCTGTCTGTCTTCTTCTCTCTCTCTCTCTCTCTCTCTCTCCTCTCCTCTCCTCTCTCTCCTCTCTCTCTCTCTTTGTTGCTTTGTTTTGTTTTTGTTTGTTTATTTGTTTTTTGTTTGTTTTGTTTTTGTTTTATTATCCAAATCAAAATAATCATTGATTCTTACTCCATATTTTGTTTCTGAATGAGTGCCTTTTTATAACATTACCTTAATATTGTATCTCTGTCGTATTCCTTACCTGTTGTTGTTCTTTCTCCCCTTTATCAAAATCTTATGTTTTATGGGACTTATTTGATGTTAGATGGTGGTGGATTGATGTTTTCAGTCATTTAACCTCATCATACTTTCATGTTTACTCTTAATTATTGCGCCTTTTCTTTGTTTTGTTTTGTCTTTGTTTGTTCTTTGTTTTTCTTGCTTTCTTTATTCAACTCAAAATCATCATTGATTCTTACTTCTCATTTTCGTTTCTGAATCAGTGACTTTATAACATTACCTTAATATTGTATCTCTGTGTTAATTCTTGCCTGTTGTTTGATACTTGGTATGGTTCCTTACTTTTGGTGTTTGGATCATTATAATTGTTGATTTTATTTATATTTTTATTGGCAGTATCTCCCCCCCTCCAATAAGGATATTAGTTGTTTTTTTAAATTTCCCCCTTTTATCCAAATGTATGATTTATATCACATGTATAACTTTTGACAGATGGTGGTGGATTGATGTTTTCAGTTGTTTATTTCATCTTGTTCTCTTGTTTGCTCTTTACCTATTAACACTTTTCTATTCTTTCATAATCAAAATCTTTTATTGTGACTTCTGATTTTTGTCTTCTGATCGAGTGCATTTTTATTACCTTATCATATATAGTGTCCTTATTCTTGTGTGTTGTTTGGTTTGCGTAAAGCTTTATTGTTTAGTATCTTTTCAACTTGATGTATCCCTGAAAAGGGCGGGACTGGATGTAAAAAAGCACACAAGTGCTTCTCTATCATCCTCGAATAAAATACTTTGCCTTGCCTTGCCTTGCTTGCCTTGCCTTGTCTCTCTCTCTCTCTCTCTCTCTCTTCTCCTCTCTCTCTCTCTCTCTCTCTCTCTCTCTCTCTCTCTCTCTCTCTCCTCTCTCTCTCTCTCTCTCTCCTCTCTCTCTCTCTCTCTCTCTCTCTCTCTCTCTCTTCTCTCTCTCTCTCTTCTGTCTGTCTGTCTGTCTGTCCTGTCTGTCTGTCTGTCTGTCTGTCTGCTGTCTTCTCTCTCTCTCTCTCTCTCTCTCCTCCTCTCTCTCTCTCTCTCCTCTCTCTCTCTCTCTATCTCTCTCTCTCCTCTCTCTCTCCTCTCTCTCTCTCTCTCTCTGTCTGTCTGTCTCTATCTCTATCTCTATCTCTCTCTCTCTGGACTTTGTACTTGCTCTCACATTTCCTTACAAAATGCTTGCACAGAAAGTGAAAACCCCGCAATAAAAGGAACCTAGCTCCTTTACTGGTCGTAACGCTAAAGGGAAAGTGTTTCCAGAGTGTCACTTTTCCATTGAAAAAAAGAGGAGAGGAATTTGATCACTTTGTTGAGATGGTGAATTCAGGAACACAACGGAGAAGAAAAAAACTGGAGAGGAATTCTGATCTCTTTGTTCAGATGTATTCCAGAACAAAAGTTTTCTGTTGTGTAGAGAATTTTAGTGATGTGGACAAGGGGAGAGGTGGGTCAGTGCTGTATTTAGGGTTGTTTTTGTGCCTCTATCTATTGCAATTTTTCCTGTCAGTCTGTCTGTATGTATGTATGTCTATCTGTCTGTCTGTCTGTCTGTCTGTCTGTCTGTCTGTCTTTCTGTCTGTCTGTCTGTCACACACACACACACACCATCCCCACACACACACACACGTTTCCTCATCTACACAAGGAGGCCCCAGCTTCTCTCCCTGAGGGTCAGGCAGACAGGACGGACACAGCAGGACTGAAGGCCTACGTGGCTGGTGACCGGTCAAGCCTTCCACGTGACTGAAGCTGCTGTCAGTGCAGTCCTGCCTGCCTTCTTTGGCATGATATGGCATAGCATGGCATTGCATGGCTTCCTTTGGCATGGCATGGCATTGCATGGCTTCCTTTGGCATGATATGGCATGGCGTGGCATTGCATGGCTTCCTTTGGCATGGCATGGCATTGCATGGCTTCCTTTGGCATGACATGACATGGCATGGCATTGTATGGCTTCCTTTGGCATGGCATGGGCATAGCATTGCATGGCTTCCTTTGGCATGACATTGCATGGCACAGAATGGCATGACTTCTTTGGTCGATGTCTCTTACAACCATTTACTCTCTTGAGATCCCTGACCTGAATGATGCATCACACTGGATTATCTTCTCTTCTTTGAATGAAGAGTTAGATGTGAGTCTGGTTTGTGTGTGAATGTGATTTTTATGTGACTTAGGTTTTCATGTCAATCTGGTTTGTATGTGAATTAGGCTTTCATGTGAATTTGTTTTGTATGTAAATGTGATTTGTTTTTTTAGTATTGTTTGTATGTGTATATGGTTTGTATGTGAATGTGATTTGTATGTGAATGTATTTGAATCTGGTTTGTATTAGAAAGAGTAAAACCATAACATAATAGACGTATTGATTTTTTGTGTTGATTATTATCCATATAGCTGTTGATAACTGTATGGCTATTCTTACAACCTACACTGGTAATATTTTTGTGCAATATATTGTCAAAGCCACTCTCTAAATAACTTCAACTGAGACGACTCTTAATATATCTTTAAAAACCATGACATCAGAAAATCTCTGTTGCTAGATTTACATTTCTCTTTTCTGCTGAAAAACACTAAGAACTATGATGGTTTTTGTGTCTTCGTAGAATTAGAATCTCAGCCTTTGTTTCCCACTTTGCATTATATTTATATTTCAAAAACGCAAATGAATACAAAAAGCAACAAACAACCAAAATCGGTACTTTCTGTTAATTTTAGTTAAAAAGTTGATCTTTTTACATGAATAGGAATCGCACCATTTTGTGCAGAGAAGGTTTCTGTTTAACGATGAGAACAAGAGAGCAGGGCAGCTCTGAAGGGATAAGTAGCTGCTGACCAGTCCAGTCTTCCACATCACTGACGCTTCTGTCAGGTCAGTCCTGTCTTGTTTGGTAAGGGTCGTCTGCTTTGGTGGATTTCTCTCGCGCCATTTACTCCCGAGAGATGGGCAGACTGACTGATGCTTCACGTTGAATCTCTCTTGTTCAGGGCATTGTGATTTGGCTGAGATCTAGACTGTAAGAGAAAGCGCATACCACTTCAAACATGTTTTGTGATTATCGTTTTTTTATTGTCGTTGTTGTTGCTGCTGCTGCTGCTCCAATTGCTGCTGCTGCTGCTGCTGCTACTGCTGCTGCTGCTGCTGCTGACGCTGTTTGTGTTACTGGTGCTTCTGCTGCTGCTACTATTTTTTCTTGATATTGTTGTTCTTGAAGTTGTTGGTGTTTTTTTTTGCATCATAGTTTAACAGAACATCACTTCACCTTGACTAACAAGAACAGGATATATGACACCTGGAAAAGTTTACTATTTGGAAAAAAGACCTGTACTTTGGAGATCTTTACAACTTCCATCGAAGTAACTATCATTTAACAAACAGACTGTGAAAGATAGGTACCTTAGTGCTCCGTGAAGAAAACACCTTTAGAAAAAGAACATATACAACAAAAAGAGAATAGAACATGAAAAGGTTGGTATAACTGCGAATAGTTACCACAGCTGAACGTCATTTCACAGTCACCAAAAACACTTTCACAAAACAAGGAAAATACCACAGGCAACAGTTCAGTCTTTTCTCCGTCTATCCAGTCTCTTCTCATCTCTTTGTCACCCAGTTTTTCCTCCACCAACAGCCGATTAACTAGAACATTAGAGAGTCCAGAAGCTGGTTATGGCTTGTCGCTTTACTGGTAGGAAAAAGATCACAGAAAAGTCTGTCATTCTTGAAACCAATGTGTGTGTGTGTGTGTTTGTATGTGTATGTGTCTGTGTGCGTGTGCGTGTGCGTGTGCTGTGTGTGTGTGTGTGTGTGTGTGTGCGTGTGTGTGTGTGTGTATGTGCGTGTGTGTGTGTTGTGTGTGTGTGTGTTGTGTGTGTGTGTGTTGTGTTGTGTGTGTGTGTGTGTGTGTGTGTGTTGTGTGTGTGTGTGTGTGTGTGTGTGTGTGTGTGTGTGTGTGTGTGTGTGTGAATGCGTGCTTGCAAGCACAGGCGCGTGCATACTTTTCTGGAACAAA
>CM060340.1:45137020-45147147 GCA_030674155.1 Stramonita haemastoma
CTCTCTCTCTCTCTCTCTCACAGAGCCTCACACACGCATATACACGCACGAACGCACAAACACACACACATACACACACACTAACTCGCAAACATACTCACATGCACGCACAGATTTATTTGCACGCTCCTATAAACATAATTATACACACACGCACAGAGGAACACACACACAGACTGATGTGATAAAAAAACTATCTATCTGTTACTTTATACACATTTATCTTTGATCACAATACATTTTTTTGGCTGTCTCATCTTCTGTAACGTTCCTATCCCTGCTGTTCCCACGCCGCTTCTTTCAATCTCCCCGCCACAGCTATACCCATATTTGTTATGTCTCATCCTGAGGGTCGAGAGTCCACAGCGAGTTCATCAATATCATGACGCCACTGGGCCTTGATCACAACATAATTGAAACAAAGCATGTTTGGGGACAGAATAGCGTAGTGGTTACAGACTTGGGCTAGTGATCTGACTGCTTGAGTTCAAGCCACCAGTTAGACGCCAGTTTGATAGATTTTCCTCTCTGTGTTTGATGTAAGCACGGATTCAAACCCCTTGAAACTCTTTGAGATGAGACCATAAACTGAGGTTCTGTGTGCGAACGCACGCAAAGAATCTTGCACATACATTAAAAACGTGTTCCATCTTTTCAGAAGAGATAGATTGTTGTGTGCCGGCAGGAACGGTTGACAAACAGTTAAAACAAAAGACCCCATGCATACTGGTGATGTGTTCAGATCATTATCTTTCCCGAGGTGTGAATGCAGTTACCCTCATGGTAGGAAAACGGCTGTGGAGGAAATAGAAATCTTACCAACGGTGATTAAGGGAATTTTAGTCAAGAAAAGAGCAGGAAATTTTTAAAACACACTAAAACATAGAAATGACGATAGAATTTAGATAAAACCTTCTCTTGGATAAATTATACAGTTGCCTACATTATCTACTTTGAAGAACTCTACTAGCGCATCAAGTTTCTCAGAAACGTTGAGGCCCATAATAGTGAAAAGACAGACAAACAGACAGACATGCAGACAGAGACACAGAGAGACAGAGGCAGACCGAGAGAGACATACAGCCTGACAGAGAGAGTCAGAGACACAGAGAGAGACAGAGACAGACAGAGAAAGAGACAGAGACAAAGATAAAGTCAGATAAAGAGAAAGGTACAGAGACAGAGACAGGCAGGACAGACAGACAGACAGAGAAACAGACAGAGAGTAGGATGTGCATATTACTTGTCAATGGGAAAGTAAAACCCAGTTTCCTATTGTTCTCAGATCTGCTCGTATCCTGTTCTGTTCCTACCTCTTAGAACAAAGCATCTCTCTCTCTCTCTCTCTCTCTCTCTCTCTCCTCTCTGTCCCCTCTTTCCTCCTCTCCAGCTACATATTCGCACAAGGAAGTCACGTGTCTCACAACCAATCAAATTCACCCTAAACTAGGTCACTTTGAGCCTTTGTATTGTCTGGGAAGCAGGAAGACTAATTTTTTTTTAAGTTTGCATTTATTTTCCTTCATCTGGGCAACCACCAGGGTGACTGTTAAACTGTGAGGATTCATTACTTCAGGTATGTCTGTTACTCTTGGCTGCTCTGTATACTTTGAAGCATCATTGTGTTTTATCTATCTACCTATTTATTATCTTTTTATTTATGTGTTTATTTAAGTGTCTGTTCATGTTCATGTGTTTATTTATGTGTTTATTTAAGTGTTTATTTAAGTGTCTGTTTATGTGTTTATTTATGTGTTATTTAAGTGTCTGTTTATGTGTTTATTTATGTGTTTTTTAGGTGTCTGTTTATGTGTTTATTTATGTGTTATTTAAGTGTCTAATTATGTGTTTATTTATGTGTTATTTAAGTGTCTGTTATGTGTTTATTTATTTATTTACTTATTTTTTGCTGCTGAAAACGGAAAGAATGGAGCCTGTTGTTTTAGCCAGACAATAGCTTTTTCATACAGGAGATGAAAATTAATGTGAACAAACACTTAGAAGAGTGTGATTTATTTTTGTTCCTCAGCCACAGCTCCCAGATTCACCATCAGTGAGATTTTGTGTATGTAACCCTTTTGCCAACCATGGAGGTAGCCGCATTCCAACTATGGGGATGGATGCCAGGTATGTTCGTGTTTCTGTAAGCCATCAAACGCTGACATATATTATGGGAGCTTTAACGTGTATATTTAATCTTCAGCATGAGTGTGTGCATCAAAGGAAATAGGCATTAGCAGATCTGCCCTTGAAGTTGATCTGGGAGGTCATAACAAATCCGCACCCTAAATTCACCTTACGCCTTCCAATGAACGAATTCCTAGATACATGGGATTGAGGTTTATGAACGTCTGAACCAGTGGGCTGGAGTGTGTGTCAATTCTTAAAGTAATAATTATTGCCGTCAACATCACTTGTCAACATTAAGCAACAATTGTTTGGTATGGTAAAAAAAAGGTAGTGTGATAATATCATGTATTATGTTGCTGAATCTGGCAGACAAAGGAGAATAATGTTATAGTGTGACTGTACCATATGTGCAGATAGATCTGGCAAACAAAAAAATGTATGACAGCGTGATGAAGTTATTGCGCCGTGTCAGTATTGGAAGCAAAGAATATATATATATATATATATATAGATAAAAGAGAGAAATAATAAGTAAAATAGAGAGAGAGAGAGAGGAGGCAAGGCAAGGCAAGGCAAGGCAAGGAGCAAGGCAAGGGCAAATTCTTTTATTCGAGGATAATAGATAAACACTTACTGTGCTTTATTTACATCCAGTCCCCAGCCCTTTTCAGGGGATTAATATCAAGCTAAAAAGATATACATCAATTAAACAAAGAACAATTATAATTATCTAAATACCAAGAGCAAGAAAACATACTAAGTATCAAACAACAGGTAAGAAATAAGACAGAGATACAATAATAAGGTAATGATATGAAAAGGCACTCATTCAGAAACGAAAATAAGAAGTAAGAATCAATGATGATTTTGATTTGAATAATAAAAAGCGCAATAATTAAAGAGTTAACATGAGAATATGATAGGTTAAATGACTTAAAACATCAATCCACCACCATCTATCATCAAGATTAGTTATATAAGACATAGCATTTTGATAAAAGGGGAGAACAAAAAAGAAGAAAAAACAAACAAACAAACAAAAACTAACAACAACAACAACAACAACAAAAAACCTCGCGCGTGCACACACACACACACACACACACACACTCTACTCTCTCTCTCTCTCTCTTCTCTCTCTCCTCTCTCTCTCTCTCTCTCTCTCTCTCTCTCTCTCTCTCTCTCTCTCTCTCTCTCTCTCTCTCTCTCTCTCTCTAGGGGGACGGATAGCCTAGTGGTCAGAACATTGCGTGGCAATTTGAAGACCCGGGTTCGAATCTGGTCGAGAAGACTTTTCTCCTGGAGTTAACATCAGTGCTGACTCCACTCTCCCCACAAGTCCTTCGGATGAGACTTTAAACCGAGGCCCCGTGTGCGAACGCACGCAGAACATCTTGCGCACACGTTAAATCCTGTTCCGCTTTTCGTAAGAGTAGGCCATCGTGTGCCGGTGGGAACAGATGACATTTACAAAACTGCATACACACGGGCACTGGATGTAAAAAAGCACAAGAGTGCTTATCCCATTATCCTCGATAAAATCAATCAAATCTCTCTCTCTCTCTCTCTCTCTCTCTCTCCTCTCTCTCTCTCTCTCTTCTCTCTCTCTCTCTCTCTCTCTCTCTCTCTCTCTCTCTCTCTCTCTCCACTCTCCCCAAAAGTCCTTCGGATGAGACTTTAAACCGAGGCCCCGTGTGCGAACGCACGCAGAACATCTTGCGCACACGTTAAATCCTGTTCCGCTTTTCGTAAGAGTAGGCCATCGTGTGCCGGTGGGAACAGATGACAATATTTACAAAACTGCATGCACACGGGGACCGGATGAAAAAAAGCACATGATTGCTTATTCTGTTAACCTCGATATAAAAGAATAAATAAATAAATAAAATGTTCTCTCTCTCTCTCTCTCTCTCTCTCTCTCTCTCTCTCTCTCTCTCTCTCTCTCTCTCTCTCTCTCTCTATATATATATATATATATATATATATATATATTATATATATATATATGTGTGTGTGTGTGTGTGTGTGTGTGTGTGTGTGTGTGTGTGTGTGTGTGTGCGTGCGTGCGTGCGTGCGTGTGTTATCTATTTATTTATTGTTTCATTTTTAGGATAATGGAACAAAGACTCAAATGCTTTTTTTTTACATCCAGGCTTCATATGTATGCATTTTGTAGATTTTTATCATCTGTTCCCACCTAGTGTGTGTGCGTTTGTGTGCGTATAGGTGTGTGTGTAAACATTTTTGCCTGAATCCCAAATCAAATGAAAATGTAAATGATGCAAACCAACGTATTGATAATGCACATATTGTAAACAAAATAACAATCAAAATGACCATGAAATGATAGTATTGCTGGTCTAGTTAACAGCTGATTCTAATGTGTGTGTTGTGTGTCATTTTTTAAACAGGTGAAAGCCGTAGCAGCATCACAGGCAGCAGGAGCTACACCACCACCACCACCACCACCACCACCACCACACAACAACAACAACAACAACAACAGTAACAACGATAAGAATAGAGATGACAAAGTGTTCAGAGTACGTCTTTGCAATTTAAAATGCAAACGGCATGCTATCAGTGAAGAAAGTCTAAACGAGCCCATCAAACATGAAAAATACTATTATATAATCAAGCACAATAAACACAGCTGCACTGAAAAGATCGATGTATATGTGACAGTGCTAGAAAGTGTTCGGACTGTTTTGCCTTGCCGTTTACAAAGCTGCAGACAAAATGAACGAGGTTTATCCCAAAGACACGTAAGATAGACGCCATACCTATTGTCTGATAGAACTCTTGATCAAGACAGTTTTTATATAAACAGCTTGAACTATAGGTCAGCCATTGAGTTTTCCAACACAGGAATATGACTAGGAGCATCTGGTAAAAGGTTTTCTTGAGGTATTTTTGAGAAAGGCGTGAGGCATTACTGTTGATAGAATACATCTGATAGTGGTTAACATTTTTTAGACATCTAGGATGTTGACACATTTCATGGGCATGCAGTAAGTGAATAAATGTGGTGAGCAGCAAGACAAAGGACGTACAAATCTTAAAGATTCTCCAAAATATCAAAAGTTGCTTCATGCTGAAGATACACTATCAGTTTGAGGATAAAACCACCCTGTGGTTGGTAACGGGACAAATGGCGGCCATGGCGCACACATCAGACATTTTCTTGGTATGTTGGCCTCGCTCCTTCACCTTGCTCCTCCTGCTGGTCACCTGCTTCCACTGTGATGCTGATTCTCCGCTACAGAGGCTGGCAGACACACAGTCTGATTCTCCGCTACAGAGGCTGGCAGACACACAGTCTGATTCTCCGCTACAGAGGCAGGCAGACACACAGTCTGATTCATTACAGAGGCTGGCAGATACACAGTCTGATTCTCTGTTACAGAGGCAGGCAGACACACAGTCTGATTCTCCGCTACAGAGGCTGGCAGACACACAGTCTGATTCATTACAGAGGCAGGCAGACACACAGTCTGATTCATTACAGAGGCAGGCAGACACACAGTCTGGTTCATTACAGAGGCAGGCAGACACACAGTCTGATTCTCTGTTACAGAGGCAGGCAGACACACAGTCTGATTCATTACAGAGGCTGGCAGACACACAGTCTGATTCATTACAGAGGCTGGCAGACACACAGTCTGATTCATTACAGAGGCAGGCAGACACACAGTCTGATTCATTACAGAGGCAGGCAGACACACAGTCTGATTCTCTGTTACAGAGGCAGGCAGACACACAGTCTGATTCATTACAGAGGCAGGCAGACACACAGTCTGATTCTCCGTTACAGAGACAGGCAGACACACAGTCTGATTCATTACAGAGGCAGGCAGACAAACAGTCTGATTCTCCGTTACAGAGGCAGGCAGACACACAGTCTGATTCTCTGTTACAGAGGCAGGCAGACACACAGTCTGATTTATTACAGAGGCAGGCAGACACACAGTCTGATTCATTACAGAGGCAGGCAGACGCACAGTCTTGGCCCTGTGGGGAGGACCTGTGTGTGTGTAGCGGGTTTTCTGCTGACTGCTCAGGCCGTCTGGCACACAGCACTTACATTCCTCAACTGCCAGACAACATCAGTCACCTTGACCTTTCGCACAACAATTTGTCCTCTGCCTTTTTGACCCCACACGTTTTCGAAAATTTGACAAAGATTTTGAGGTTAGATTTGTCAGTGAATAAGATCACGTGGCTGTCTAGAAATGTGTTTAAAGGAATGGGGCAACTGCGCTATCTGATTTTGGATCATAACGAGGATTTAGAAGTGGACTCCCTTCGAGAAGTATTGTGCGTTCCGCATCTCAGAGATGTTGATGCAAACCACTGCAATCTTCCTCCTCCGCCGCCTGGCCTTATTCAGAACATGACCACATCGGTGAAAAGCCTGCAGCTCAGTTCGAATCCACACGGTGGGTCCTATCACTTAGACGGTTTTTGCAATCTCCAATACCTGTCCAGTCTAAAGCTTGATAATTGTGATTTCAATGACATCACTTCTTCGTGTCAACTTCTGTTCACACATTTAAATCTGGAAGGGAACACGTTGAGAAAGTTTCCGGAAACATGTCGAGGGGGTGACCCCATCTTCCCGTTTTTAGAATCGCTTAAACTAGCTCACAACAGAATAGAGACCCTTTCCATCTCAAAGGTTTGTCTTCCCTGGCTGAGATATCTGGACCTCTCGTCCAATTACATCAAATTGTATCCTGCTGCAGTGTTTAGTCAACCAAATTTCCCGTCCCTACAAAAGTTGCTTTTACGAAATCAACAGAGCTACTCCCACGAGGCTAAAGTAGCAAGAATTGAGGACAACGCCTTCAGTAATCGCTATCTAGAGTCTCTTGACCTTGGTAAAAATCACATACAGTTTGCTAATCGTGACTATGTCAGCAAAGGTGCGTTTGCTAAAAGCTTTAATCTGTTTGACCTGGATTTGGATTCCAACAACTTCACCTATGTGGACAGTGCCAGGTTCTGGGAGCTGTTTGGTCATTTTCACGTTCTGTACCACCTGTCTCTTGCCAACACTGGGATAGACATCATCCCTGTGGGGAGCTTTCCCCCATCCCTGGGTGTGCTAGATCTCCATGGCAATGCAATCTCCAAGGTTCCTGATGGGTTATTCAATCATTTTCCAAGACTCCTATATCTTTTTCTGCACAATAATAGGATAAAATCAATCAGTAGCCAGACATTTGACCCCCAGCTGCAGAAAAGGCTGGTCACCCTATCACTGGCCTTTAACCCCTGGCATTGTTCCTGTGACCTGCTGTGGTTTCAGCGCTGGTTTGAGACTCACCCTGACAAGTTTCTGTATCACGGAGTGGAGGTGACAGACTACACGTGCAGCAACCTGCCGGGAACGGCCCTGAAGGACTTCTCCATGGCGGAACAGGCCTGCCTGCTGCCCACAGCAACAAGCCTCCTACTCCTCCACACCTCCACCGCCCTCATCCTCTCCCTCACCGTCCTGTCCCTCACCTTCCGCTACCGCTGGCACTTACGTCTGCTGCTCTACGAGGCCTTCAGGGGTCGGGATGACCTCCGCAGAAGACACCTCCGGGAAAACCACTTCGACTATGACGTGTTCGTGTGCTACTCCTCCGAGGATCTGCCCTGGCTCCGCCAGCACCTGCTGCCCAGACTGGAGGGGGAGCGGGGCTTGAGGCTGTGTGTGGCGGAGAGGGACTTCCCTGTGGGGGGACACCTGGTGGACAGCATCGTGCGGGGCGTGGAGGGCAGCAAGAAGGTGCTGGTCCTCTTCTCCCAGTCCTTTGCCCACAGCCAGTGGTGCCAGTTCGAGCTCTCGCTGTGCCTCACTCACGTCATGGGGCTGGATGACGCTTTGGTCGTGCTGTGTGTGGATGACGTGGTGTCTCGTGACGTGACGTCAGCGATGAGGGCGGTGCTGAAGACCACCACCTACATCCAGTGGCGGGAAGGGGAGGGGGAGGGGGAGGGGCAGGCCTCTTTCTGGAGACGGGTTAGTTCCGCGCTGTCTGAAGTCTTTCCCCCCGGGCACAACGCTGTGTAGACGTTGAGGTGTGTGTGTACCCCGAATGGAGCAAGCTGTTTGTTGGATAGATATGTGTGGGAAAATGCATACACACGCAAACACATACATACATACATACATACATACATACATACATACATACATACATACATACATACATACATACATACATACATACATACATACATACATTGACGCACGAAAGTTATTCCGCTCTACTACTGCTACTATACAGAAAAAGATGAACGAAACATTTGATTCTGCTTATCAAAGTGAATTTGTAGATAGTTGTTATTGCTATGACTTCTGAAGCCTGTCATTTTTGCTCGATACTAGTGTACTTCAAAATGTTAGGTGTTTTGTTTTTCATATGCCTGATTTTACATCAGATAAAATTGATGGACATTTTTTCTCTGAAAACTGTATTGTATTGTCTTGTATACAACTTTCAGTCACACCTGATTTCTATACATGAAATTTGGGCTGCTGTCCTTGTAGAAGGCACATCGCCACAGGAGCGGCGCCACTTGCTTTTTCTGTGGGTTTTGTTTTTGGTATGGTTTCTTATTTCGCTTTGGTATTTTTTTTGCTTGGTTTTATTCTGAGTATCAAAATTTTACGAGGCAAAATCCCAGATATGACCTCTGTGGTCTGCGAGGCTATATACAAGACTGGGTTAGATTGAATGGGCTTAGTTTGGATGACATTTTAGGGGGGATACAACATCCTGTCTCAATAGGCATATACCTGCCTGTGGGAGGTGCTTTTTATGACAAAATTTTGCCAGAGACAAGTCTCCTTCCTTGTGGGGGTATTTAGCATGCTGCCAATGTGTGTTGCACATGGGACTTCAGTTTGTTATCTCATCCGAAAGACAAGCACCCAGACTATTACTCAAAGTCTAGTTGATGAGAAACAAAGCTGGGCAAAACCATGGATTAAATCAACACTTCCTGCTTCCTGGGAAAGCGCATTACCTCTAGACCACTTTTCTTCAGGAAAAACTTGAAAACATGCGGTTTAAAATTCGAATTTATATGATTTTTCGTTAACGAGTAAACTTCTCATGTGTTTCTTTTTTTACATGCAGTTCCTGTATGCATGTGTTTTTGTCAGATTGTCGTCCATTCCCACCGGCATGCAGACAGTGACCCACTCTTCCAAACAATTTGGGGTTTTTTGCATAAGTATATGTATGTTTTTCATTGAAGTATCTGGCGCTAAACTTTAACATGATTTCATGAAGTTATCAATAAACTTTCATTTTTATTTATTTATTCATTTTTATATATCGAGGATAATGAAATAAACACTCATGTGCTTTTTTCACATAAAATTCTCGTGTGTATGCAGTTTTGTAATTCTTGTCATCTGTTCCCACTGGCACACGATGGCCTACTCTTACGAAAAGCGGAACAGGATTTAACGTGTGCGCAAGATGTTTAAGGACAACATGGCTTGAAATTTTTATTGCTACTTGGTTTAATGTCTCTTCTTTTAAAAATTATCGCCAGAGGCTTTATGACCTTTGGGGGGCTAAAATGAACGCATTGTTTGCATTCTTTTGTGTATAAGTTGATAATAGAATTATGTTGCATTTTTATGTTGACTTTGTCTGACATAAATTACTCTAACGAATGATAACAACTCTGTTGTTGTAGCCGGACTTTGTGTGCGTGGGGGGGTGCATGTGTGTGCGTGCGTGCGTGCGTGCATGTGTGTGTGTGTTTAAATGTTTAAGGTAATGTTCCACCACCATAAAACTGTCCTCTCATTTTTATCAGGGCAGTCACGATATCTACTTCTTTCCTAGATCTCTCTCTCTCTCTCTCTCTCTCTCTCTCTCTCTCTCTCTCTCTCTCTCTCTCTCTCTCTCTCTCTCTCTGCCGTGCAAAACCATGCCATATCATGCTATTTATAGTGTGGCATTCTGTAATTAATACCCTTTGAA
>CM060340.1:45162247-45164747 GCA_030674155.1 Stramonita haemastoma
TCTGTCTCTCTGTCTGTCTGTCTGTCTGTCTGTCTGTCTCTCTCTCTCTCTCTCTCTCTCTCTCTCTCTCTCTCTCTCTCTCTCTCTCCTCTCTCTCTCTCTCTCTCTCTATCTATCTATCTATCTATCTATCTATCTATCTCTCTCTCTATCTCTCTCTCTTATCTGTATGTCTGTTTCGCTAACACACTTGAAAACCACGAGGAAACACTCAGCATTGGAGGCAGGACAATCAATTACAAATTTAGGTTTTGTCGACGACAACGACAGCCTAGCTGGAGAAGAGCAAGAGCTAGTCAACTGGGTAAATCATCGTAATGCTAATGTTAGGTGGTGGTGTCCCATAACCTGTGTGGTCGTAGGGGGAGCGAGGCGTCAGAGACCTCAGCTTCTCTAGGGGCAAACATGTTGAGGGCGGCGCCCATCTCCTCTCCCTCACTGTTTTACCTTCCCTGACTCTATAGAGGGCATGTACTCATTTACAGCTGGGTGAACTGGGGGGACTGTACTGAAGCCAAGGCGCGCGAACAGTCACCCATCCCATTGGTAACCACGCTCGACGCGGCCTAACACTGGCTGAGAGAAAGCGAGCGCTCTGACCACTGAGCTATCCCGTCCCCATTTTGTATTTTGTACTTTGTACCACTTTATGTCACAGCATATTTATCTGCGTGAAATTCAGGCTGCTCTCCCCGGGGAGAGCGCGTCGCCACAAGTGCAGCGCCTACCCATTTTTTTTCTTTTTCCTGTATGCAACTGCATTTGTTTCTCTATCAGAGTGGCTTTTTTCTACAGAATTTTGCCAGGGTCAACCCCCTTGTTGCCGTGGGTTCTTTTACGTGCGCTAAATAGTGAAGTGTAACACACGGGACCTTGGTTTATCGTCTCATCCAAAAGACTAGCGCCCAGACCGCCACTAAGGGTCTAATGGATGGGGAAAAAAATGGGGACCCAAACGGGGTACGAACCACCGCACACTCCGACCCGAACGTTTTGCTTTCTAGGCAAGGCGCGTTACCACCTAGACCACCGATCCACCCATGTGAATCATTGTAAGGTGGAGGGTCATGTATGAATACACATATACATTTCATTCTTCCTCCTCCTCCTCTCTCTCACTCTCTCTGCTATGCCTAGGCTACCACAAGGCCACGGTATGTATTATATCTACACACCACACAGCTGGTGAAGTCTGAACACATTTTCACTTGAGGCAATCAGACTCTGGGAAAACTGTTACCATAATCAGTACATGGCAAGTCTACACAAAACCATGGACCATGACGAAAGTTAGTACTCACTTAAAGCCATAAATTGAATGGCAGAAAGTGTAAAATCACCATTTATTAAAAAACCTTGTATCTTAGGTCATTCGGATGAGACTATAAACCGAGGCCCTGTGTGCGAACGCACGCAGAACATCTCGCGCACACGTTAAAACCCCGTTCCGCCTTTCGGAAGATCAGGCCATCGTGTGCCGGTAGGAGCGGATGACAAAATTTAAAAAAACAGCATGCACACAGGTGTCGTGTTTAGACACCATCCCTGGGGGAAAAAAATAATGGGTAGGTGCTGCACTTGTGGTGACACGCTCTCCCCGGGGAGAGCAGCCCGAATTTCACGCAGAAAAAAATCTGCTGTGACATAAAGTGGTATAAAAAATTAAAAAATAAGTATCTATTATTGTTCATTTGACAGTTCAAAGACATCGAGTCTAAAAGCACCATTAAGACAAAACTTCTGTCTAATATTGCTCATCTCTGTGATGTCAAGGGTAAAAGCGACAACATTAAAAAAAACTTTTCTCTAAAATTGCTTATCTAAAAGTTCTATGACACTAAGTGTAAAAGCAACATTAACAAAAACAAAACGTGTATCTCTTACCCACCACTGCTGAACTAATACAATACTTATACTTCGTATACGAAATAGACAATAATTGTTGGCTGTTGTAAAGCCACAGATGGTGTTATACTGCCTTAAATATGTGCTTGATGTCTCTTTTGTGTGGTCATGCATGTTAAAAAAGAAATCAAACATTGTCCTGGGGTTATATTCTTCCATGTTGATGATTCATGTCTGCTCCGTATTTCACATTTTGTCCACACACATGCATTTGTGCGCGCACACACACGCACGCACGCACACACGCACTCGCGCGCACACACACACGCACGCACGCGTGCACACACGCACACCCATACACACATACACACACATGAGTGCTTATCCCATTATCCTCAATATAGAAGAATAAAAAAATAATAAAATAAACGCACACATACACACTCACACATCCCTACCTTACACTAAAACATTCACATCCACACTCACATTACACTACACCACACCACACCATACCCCACCACACTATACCACACCACACCACTCAACACCACACACACACTCCTTCTCTCGTTTAGATACTCACACATCTCTTTTGCTTAAAATTATCCTATTTCAAGCATACCTGTAATATCTACAAAACTATATACAATCC
>CM060340.1:45169747-45194747 GCA_030674155.1 Stramonita haemastoma
GCGTTTCAGTTACAGTCCCCCAGTTCAAACCAACTGTAAAGTGGGTTATCCTGCCCCTTACTTTAGAGGTCAGGGGAAAATAGGTTAGTAGTGAGGGAGAGGAGATTGGGCGCGCGCCTCCAATATGCTGGGCCCCCCCCCGCTACAGAAGCTGAGGTCTCTGATGCTTACTGCCCTACGACCACATAGGTTATGGGAACCTTTGATCTTATTTGATATATATATGTTTATATATATCTATATATATATATATATATATTTACTATATATAGTATTATATATATATATATATATATATAATGTGTGTGTGGGATAGAAAACTCCTCCTCACTGAAAAACAACGATACTCAGCGTATGTTTGTTTCCTTATTGAAAAGCAAACTTGCTCAATGAATGAATCAATCGTTAATCAATTAGGTAATATTCATCAATACCCTTCAATTTGTCAATCATAACCACAAGTGCAAGGCCATCTGCCATCCAATCTCTCTAGTTCACACCTGTGGATCCAACTGCCACCACCCCTCTGCAGTCAGGGTTATATTGTAGGCGACCTCTGGCGAGAAAGAGTTGGAACCACAGGGTCACAAAGGGCGATAACATCAGAGTACAGAAAAGCAGAAATGTAGCCAAAGGTGATCCTCACGGCCATGCGCAGAGGCCTGCGTCGTAAACTATTCACCTTAACATACTTGTGATGATTTACAATAACACACAAACACTCAATGTGCATACAAACAGCCATCAACCAATTCACCCCACCTCCCCCATCTTGAAGCTCAGCGCAGTCTGAACATGATCTTCATTCTTCAGTGAAACATAAGGAAACCATAGCTTAATTAAAGCATATCTTAAGAATGGATGGAATGCACTATTTTCCTTACCCCCTACCATAAATTTATACGGGAAGGTGGGATTGGCCTTTGCCGGTGGGTTTAGAGCGTTTGTGCTGTGACCTTGACGGCCCAGGTTTGCGCCTCACCACGAGTACTTTGACCACATGTAGTAAACATCAAGTATCCACTCCACCACCCTGAAAGTTTTCGGATGGGACTGTAAACCGATTGGTCCTCGTGGGTGAATGCTTCCTCAGAACATCTTTCTGACATCGTTTATAAATCTTTTCCAGCCCTGTTGAATAGTGTAGACAATTGCCTGTTTAAGTAAGATACGAATGATTAAATAATCTACAAATTAAAAGAGCGCACGTACTGGTGTCTCGTGCTTATGACTTCATTACCGAAGTTGGAATGCAAGCTACCTTCATCGGCCAGCAAAACCCTGTGAATATAAGCTACTCTTCACGGCCTCAGCCACCAAAACCCTGTTGCCTACGCAAACCATTTCTTTAATTGTGAATTAACGAGCTCTAGCCAGGGGGATAAAGAAATCTTACTCACCTCACCCCCCTTATCCCTGGGAAAGCATATATAAACCCAGTCGTTCATCAGACCTCAAAAAAACCATATACTTTAGAGGTGACTTTTTACATGATACTTTCATTGTTGAAAGAACATGGATGTGTGATATTGCTCAGCGGTCAGGAGCGTCAGGAATAGGTGGCCTTAGACCTAATTGGCCCTCTGGTAACAGCATTTTGAAAAGATTGTTTGATGCCAGTTTTGTTGCCATTCTTTAGCAATAAATCTGTTGGTGCCACGCTCTATAAGCTGAAAAAGTGGATGTGCATGCTATCTTCTTGAAATACATATTTTCGTCTACTAGAGCTTAAAACATCACCAGTGATATTTTGGGCCCATGCGACCGTCCCTACCCCCACCATTACGACAGCCGCAGTCCGACTTCGAGGATTATGTCTTAACCACTGACACCGGTGTCAATGCTGTTTTAATAAAAAAAATTGTATAAGTATATACCTGCCACGAAACAGGTGTCCTCTTCCGAAAGGCGGAAACGAGTTTTAAAAGTGTGTGGCAAAATGTTCTGAAGTGTTTTGTACAGGCGGACCTAAGGTTTATAGTCTTCCTCCGAAAGATTTAGGGGAGTGTGGAAACACGGGCATTTATTTAACTACCAAGGGAAATTTCCCTGAGCCTCGGTGATTGCTGAAATCGGCGCGTTCCTCATGCAACAAGCTGAATGCTCTGGCCTCGTGTTATATCCCCTCCCCTACAAAACCCATTCACAAACTGGAAGCGGCTATTGGACAAATGCTGTGGTACTATTTCAAATCTGTCAGGCATTCTGTCTCCTGCCAGCGGAGATCAATCGGAGTCGTCTTAGAATGACATTTAGACTATTATTTTTAAATCTGTGCTGGGCATGGCTATATCCCCCATTGAAGAGGAATGGGATTTGTCTAGAACGACATGAATACTCATAACACGGGGTACAAGGAAGTTTGGTACACTGCATAAAATAAACTCCCACGTACAGTCATGGGAGAAAAGGAAGAGAACTCATAAAATAACCATGTTCTCTGAAAGTGTGTCAATGCGGCAATCTTAAATAGTGGTCTCCTTAGGCAAGAAATTCAGTCGCCTTTGGTGAGCCTCAGAGCTCCAGTCTGAGATAACGAGAAAAAAATGAATGAATAAAAGGACAACACACAACGAAATTCTAACCACCACCACACAGTTGTAAGACTAGGATGGTGAGGGGCAGTTCTTTTCACTCCACTCACCTCCACCAAGGCGTTGTTGATGATGACGCTGACGAAAGCGACGATGATGTAGTGATGGCTCATGTCGAGATTGATGGTGGACCCGGGTAGCGCTCCTGGTAGAAGTCGACGGCGGTGATGAAGCTGTTGTAGGGCAGCAGAAACCCCGCCCCCGCTCAGCACCGCGCCAGCGTACACACAGCTGCAGGGGTCAGGGGCGGCGTCTGGGTGTTCACGTGGCAGACACTCTCGTCGCTCTTCCCCTTTCCGGCTGATCTGACGGCGGTTGAAGCTGGCAGTCTGGCCCCGGGAGGTAGGTTTTCGTCCATGGTGGAGGTGTTGGCGTGGGGGTAATGAGGGAGTGATGTGTTCGGCGATGTGTTTTAGTAGGGAAGGTTTTGAGCTGCTTTGTTTGGGTAGTTTGCAGGGTTGAGTAGCTGGTTTGTGCGATGGTTCTTGGTTTAAGGTGTAAATTGGTCCTGTATCATGCTCGTATCAATGGTGTAAAGTCTGTCATTGTTTGCTTTTGATAGTGTTGTCCCCCCCCCTAATTTTGTTGCACATGAAGCATCGATGCATCACCTTTTTATTTGTTTGGGTTACAGGTTGTGTTTTACGCTGGATACTAATCAATCAATGTGTTGGATAATGACTACTTTCAGGGAGCGTTGACAGGCGTACTTCTTATATCTTTTTTTTTATTGTGTTTTTGTTGTCTGCATATTTGCCACAATTTGCAGCGGAGTTTTATTTTGGTTCTGTTATGTCATAGAGCCAGCTTTGTAACAACATTTGTATATAATAAGGTATTTTTCAGATGTCAGTTCTTGACACACTGTGATTGATAATGCCATTCACTATGATAATTGAATTATATTTGAAATGCTTCAAAATCAGTTATTTAAAACTGTCTCTCTTTTGCTAAAAAGTTGAAGAAAAATCTAAATGCAATGTTAAAGATCCAAAAATAGCTCTAAAAAAACCTCTTCTTCATACAATGGTGTACATACAAAAGTAATTACGCTAAATTTCAGCAGCACTGAAGTAAACGTTCTCTTAAAAATATTGACGCTATATGTTGACAGCAAATATGTGAGCTAATTTTGTTATGAGAGCAAAGAGTTTGATTTAGCAATTAGAAATCGAAAATATTCCACTTATTTCAGCACATAAAAAAAATACACCCACTTAAAGTCAGACATTGAGCAGCTTTTATCCACTGTAATGCTAATTGTGGCTAGATAGTCACTTCAGAGCAAATTGTCATAAACGCTAATCCATAACGCAATCTGTATTTCTGCAACTATCAAACAAACACTGTCTTCTCTGGGTCGTCATGACTTGGTATAGAATCTTGCGTGCACTAAAATGCCAGTCAAAGGCCAGTGATCTTCGTTCGCTACTCAAAATGTCAGCACAGGATTTGGTCTTGTTTAGCACAACGAACACCGCGATGGTAGATCTTGTTTGCTCAAAATGTCACCACTCAAATGTAGGTCCTGGTTTGCACAACGAAAACCAGCAAGGTAGATCTTGTTTGCACAAAATGTCCACAATGTAGGTGCTTGTTGGCCCCAAGTACCATCAGCAAGGTGGACTCGTGTTCGCACAAAACGCCCAGCTCATGTAGGTCTTGTTTGCACAAGAACCAGCAGAGGTAGATTCTTGTGTGCACAAAATGTCAGCACAGGGATGGTCTTGTTTGCATCAAAGAAACCCAGCAAGGTTGATCTTGTTTTGCATCAAAATGTCAGCACAGGTCGGTCTTGTTTGCACAAAATACTGTACAGGTTGATTCTTGCCTAGCTCGGCCAAGGGGTCAGAGAAACCTACATCTTGATCTGGAATTGTCGGCAGGCTCCTAGATTGTCTGGAATCGCATAGCCCGGAATAAAAATAAAAGCCCCCCTAATAAATATAACAGCGCACGGTTGTCGTGCGTCGGCCCCAGCAGATGTAATAGTAGGAGTGGTCCTCCTCTAACATGCTCTTCAGTGGTAGTAGTAGTAGTAGTCGGTCAGTAGTTAGTAGTATGTAGTAGTAGTGAAGTGAGTAGTAGTTGTAGTAGGTAGTAGTAGTAGTAGCGGCGGCAGGCGGGCGCGGCGGCCCGGTCCGGTGAGTGGTTGTAATAGTGAGCAGTAGTAGTTTATTTATTCTTTTTATATCGAGGATAATTGAATTAAGTAATCGTACGTTTTTTTACCATCCAGTCCCCGTGTGTATGCAGTTTTGTAAATGTCTTAGCTGTTCCCACCGGCACACGGTACATGGACAACTCTTACGAAAGCGCGAACAGGATTTAACGTGGGGTTGTGCGCGAGATATCTGCGTGGCTCGTTCGCACACGGGGCCGTCGGGTTTATGTCTCATCCTGAAAGACTGTCTTTAGTAGTAGTAGTAGTAGGTAGTAGTAGTAGTTGTAGAGTTAGTAGTAGTAGTAGTAGTAGTAGTAGTAGTTGTTGGTGGTGGTGGACGTGGTGGTGGTGGTGGTGGTGGTGGTGGTGGGTGGTGGTGGTGGTTGTGGTGGTGGTAGTCAGTTAGTAGTAGTAGTAGTAGTAGTAGTAGTAGTAGTAGTAGTGAGTAGTGAGTAGTAGTAGTGGGTAGTAGTGGTAGTCGGGTAGGTAGTAGTAGTAAGTAGTAAGTTAGTAGTAGTAGTGTAGTAGGAGTAGTAGTAGTAGTAGTAGTAGTGTAGTGGTAGTAGTGGTGGTGGTGGTGGTGGTTCGGGTGGTAGATGAACAGTAGTAAACAGTAGTTGTTGTAGAAATCAAGTTAATTTTAAAGGTAAATAAATACATGCTTATGATTGATGCTAACAAATAATGATATATGATAGGAAATAATGATGTTGATGATGCCGATTATGATAACAATCGTAAATGATACTATGAATTATAATATTATATAAAAAAATATGATGATGATGATGATGGATGCTGCTGAAGATGCTGAGGAGGAGGAGGAGGAGAGGGGGAGGAGGGGGAGGAGGAGGAGGAGGGATGGTGATGGTGATGGTGATGCAGTGATGATAATGATGTATGTGGATGATGAAGACGACGATTGATGATGATGATGATTATGATAGAAGAAAAAGGAGATAGAAGAACGAAGACGAAAGAAGAAGAAGAAGATAGAAGAGAAGAGAAGAAGAAGCAAGAAGCAGACAAAACAACGACAATGACAACAACCGCAGTAGGTATATCATATGAAAAAAGTGCCATAATGATTGATACGGGATGACGTGACGATGTCAATGATGATGGTGATGGTGATTATGATGAAAATGATGATGACAATGACAGACCCCCAATGGACGATGATGAAGATGAATAGGACTTCGTGACGACGAAAACCATGCGGGTGATGATGATGGATGATGATGATGAAGGATGATGATGAGATGATGAATGATGGATGATGATGATGGATGATGATGATGATGTGTTTTGGTTTGGACAGAACAGCCGATGTTAATGATGGTGTGATGATGAATCAACTTTAAAAATAAAGAAAAGAAAAGACCATGTAAAACAATGCAGTCAACTAGAACTGCTCCAATCAAGAAATAAAGAAGAGAACAACAAAACACACACACACACAAACACACACACACCACCACCCCCCAACATCACACACACACCTAACACTAACCACTAAACACAACACAAACATCACACACACACCACACGTACACACACATGCACGCACGCAAGCACGCATTACCACACACGCACACACAAACACACACACACACCCAACACATTATTGTCCATATTATTATGATGGCACATTAATTTTGTTAACTGCATATACCTAAAGAATCTCATACACAAAATTCTCTTAGCATTTCCTATCAGGAAGTGAAGAAAAAGAAAACCCATCGTTTTATCATGTCAGAGCTTCATTGCAATCTCTCTCTGCTCGGCTCTCATCTCATCTCTCTCTTCTTCACTCATCTCTCTCTCTCTCTCTCGCTCTTCTCTTCTCTCTCTCTCTCTCTCTCCTCTCTCTCTCTCTTACTCTCTCTCCGGCACTGTTGTCAAGCTATTGTTAGCAACAGCCCACACGCTAGTCAGCCTGAAACAAACAACATTATTCTTTCTTATGAGTGCCTTTCTCGCGCGTAAGGACAGCTTTGTTTGTAATTATATGCTTTTTTTGGCTTTTTCTGTCGCTGTCTGTTTGTCGTTGTCCGGTATGGCGTTGTACTCAGTGGGACCGCTGTCTGTGGTTCTCTAGTGTCTGTCTGTTTGTTTGTCTTTCCTAACTGACTGTCGCGTGTCTGTCCGGCCCTCTCTCTCTCATTCTCTCTCTCTCTCTCTCTCTCTCTCTCTCTCTCTCTCTCTCTCTCTCTCTCTCGTCTCTCTCTCTCGCTCTCTCTCTCTCTCGTGGACGGATATGATATCAGAAATAACATAAACAAAACCTGACGTGTCTACAAACGATTTAACAGCCCTAAAAATACACTATGAGTGTTGATTCCGTTATCGTAAAAGATATAAGATTAAAAAACAAATACATAAAAAAACTTCGACTTTCATAGAGCTGTTGATACATATATAATGCAGAGGCCAAAAGAAAACAAATGGCAGAACTGTACACGCAAGATAGAAATTGAACCCCGAAATTCCCATTCACCAACAAAGATATAGAAACATTACATGAGCTCAACTTTCTCAAAGTGCAGTTCACGAGTGAAGAACCAAAGCCCTGTCCACCACTCTTTATCTCTAAATTAACAGACACCTCCCTCACAGACAACACGGAACGTGAAATACAGCCAGCGACCAAAAAAAATCCATGTAATGCAAGAATGAATGGAAGATATGAGAGAAATAAAAACAAATTTTATAGAAAGAAAGGAAAAGAAAGGAATAGAAAGACAGACAAACAGGCAGACAGGGACAGACAGACAGAAAAGAAAGAAAGAGACAGAGACTCAGAAACAGAGCGACAGACCCAGACCAGAACAGAACAGACAGATTGAAGTCAGGACCAGAAAGAAGAAAGAACAATTGTTTTAAACAAATGTTGTTTTTTTCAGAGGTTATAGATTAAGAATTTACATACTTGTTTTTACAATTCAGCCCTCGAAACAGATGAGGAGAGAGAGAGAGAGAAGAGAGAGAGACGATGCGTCGAGGAGAGGAGGAACGACGGATTTGGAGAGAGTGGAGAGAGAGAGAGAGGGGGGGGGAGGAGAGAGAGAGGAGAGATGAGCGGGGAGACGAGAGAGAGAGAGAAAGATGAGAGATGAGACAGACAGACAGACTGACAGACAGACAAGATACAGACACACAGGGACACACAGACACAAGACACACCAAACTAACAAAATACAAAAACTAAACAAACATTACAGACAGCAGATGATAACATGTTGTCGCGGCTAATGCTTAGTTTACATGCAATTTCCAGAGGGGACAACATTTTTATCGATTTGTGGGAATTGGTTTTGCAGTTCAGCCTGGTCAGGGTGCGGGCAAGATGGAAAGGAGAAGGCGGAGAAAGAAAGCAGAAGACATTTTGATGAGGGGGGGTGGGATAACCATCAGAACAGCTGGCAATCTACCCCCCTCCCCTCCCCCTCTTTGAACACGTACAACCGAGTCCATGCAACGATTTAGGGAAGATGTTGGTAAGTATCATATTTCTGGACATGTCAGCCTAATTTCGTTATTGTGTTATTGATGTGTTGTTGTTATTGTTGTTGTTGTTAGTGATGTTGTTGTATTGACTGGGTTTCTGTGCGATTATCAAGTCAAGCGCTTCTTGATTTGTTGCTTTACTACGATTCAGCGCTATGTAAATTCCATAGCGGGAGGTAGTAGTGAGTCCAGTCAGTAGTAGTAGTAGTAGTTTAGTTGTAGTAGTAGTGAGTAGTAGTAAGAAGTAGTTCGAGTTGAGTTGTAGTAGTTGTATCATCATCATCATCAATCATCATCATCATCATCATCATCAATCTTTCAGCATCATCATCAAAACCGTTTCGATCACCTTATCATCGTTCGTCGTCGTTCTTCCCCACTCATCATCGTCGTCGTCGTCGTCGTCTATCATCTTCATCCCATCCTCCATAATCATCATCATCATCATCATCAGCATCATCATCATCATCATCCTCATTTACCTCTGCTCTGCACCGTGGAGGTCACCAAGACTCTATATTTCTGTCTCCCTGAGAGAGACAGAGGCAGAGCCGCAGAGACTGCGAAACAGAGAAAGTCAAAGAGAGACAGAGACAGTGGACAGACGAGCGACAGAGCACATGAAGCCATCATGCCAATGTGTGCAAACTCAACATTCAGAAAAGAGACCTCAATGAACTGTTCTTTGGTCTGCAGGTGATGCAGGTTTATGGATAGTCAGCTTGAATCAGCGCCAGATGTCCTGTGATATGGAATAATTGTGAACTGTCTTGTGTTGCTGTTGTCGTTGTTGTTCGTTGTTGTTGTTGTTGTTGGCTGTTTGGGATCGCGTGTTTTCTGAAATATAAAGGGACAGATGATGCTCTGCAGTTCTGTTTGTTAGTTTGGTGAAGCAAGTGATTAAATGTTGCCACTGTTTCTAGAAAAATGGTGTGTGTGTGTGTGTGTGTGTGGTTTGCGTCGTGTGTTGTGTGTGTGCGTCGTGTGTGTGTGTTTGCGTATGTGTATGTGTATGATGTTGAGTTTGTATGCATATAATCTAAACAGACACACACACACACACACAGACACACACACGATACCACACAGGACACACACACATTAAAGAGATGAGAGAGAGAGAGAGAGACTAGACAGACTCAGACAGACAGACAGACAGACAGACAGACAGAGCCGAGAGAGAGAGACAGACAGACAGACACACAGACAGCACAGACACACACCAGAAATATTTGTCGTTGACTATAATGCATGTTTGTTGCATAAGATTCTGGAGGGACCTAGGTTTTATCCGATTTTTTCCATTCTCATTTTTTTCGGTGATGTGGGGGGGGGTTGGGGGAGGCAAGGGGTATGCAGGGGCTCGGCAAGTGGTGGGTAAAGAGAATGAGGTTGGGGCGTGGAATACCCTGACCATTCGGGAATATCCAACTGTGTTTGTTTTTCTGTAAAGCCAATCACATTACTTCACACATGTTGTGCAACGCAGACATTTCATGTTGATTTAAATATGTTGAGCTTGATAAATCCATCATACAGGTTGAACCTTCTGAAAATGGATTATTCAGGCCGCATACCTGCCTAGAAATGCATTGTCCTGTGACAGCAATTTAACAAGATTTACACTAATCTGACGTGTTGGTGTGACGTATATTACAAAATATCAGTGAATTATTTGTCTTGACTTTTCGTATTAGATCAGGTTGATGTATGTAACTGCAACAGTCAGGGCTTTGGTATTTAGAATGACTTGAAATCGGTATATGTATTTGTTGATTTGTTATCATTATCGTAGTCATTGCGGTATCTTCTTTGTTGTTGTGTGTTCTTGTTATGATGATGATGATGATGATGATGATGATGATGTTGATGATGATGATGACGACGACAGGACGACGGACGACTGACGACGACGGACGACGACGGACGGATAGACACGACGGCAAGGATTAATGACGGTCTATTGATACATATTTTGATAGTACACTGGGTGATAATTATGGATTACTGTTAACAATGATGATGTTAAATATCATGACAAACGTATGTCGGTGCTGTTTTCTCTGTTTTTACGTTATGGTCGGGATATTATGCAATGATCTGTTCTGAATGAAAGGTAAAGCAGTTTCTAAGACGTGTGAGCATCAGTATGGGATGTGTGCAGGGCGCTCTGTGTGTCCCCGGGTGTGGATGTGTGTTGTGGTGGTGTGTGTGTGTGTGTCGTGTGTGTGTGTGTCGTGTGTGTGTTCGTGTCGTGTCCGTGGTCCCCGAATGCATGATGTGTTGTGTTGTGTGTGTGTGTGTGTGTGTGTCGTGTGTGTGTGTGTACGTGTCTGTCTGTCTGTCTGTCTGTCTGTCTGTTGTCTGTCTGTCTGTGTCTGTGTCTGGTTTCTGTGTTTGTGAGTGTGTACTACCCGAGTGCGCTTGTGTCTGTACGTGATCTTTGTGTTGTGCGGTGCTCGCACTGGTTGCATTTCTGTGTGTGGGTTGATGAGCCGTGCATATGATTGTGTGCGTGTGTGTGCGCACGTGCGCGTCGAGTATGCGTGTGTTGTTGAACAGAGGGCTGCCACTGGTGGAGGCAGGAAGCACTGTGGCTGTACCGAAACGGTTCAGGTGTGTCGATCACAGACCATCCAGCTGAGGGATCGATTTCTGGACAGCGACCTCAGCACCGAGCTGTAAAAACAGCAACAGTCCGGCCAGTGCCACAAAAAGTGTAGCCAATCATGCTGACAGCTTATACAGCGTTCTGTACTTGCTGGGAGTAAAAACCACTCAAGGGGGCGGGGTAGCTCGCGGTTGCCGGGCACTCGCTTTCCCCCAGCCAATGTTTAAACAGCATCCATTGGTGGTTAGATTGGATGGATGACTGTTTGTGTGTCTTGAATTAGAACAGTTCCCCCAGTTAGCTCAATGTAAATGGTGTAACTGCCCTCTTTAGGGTCAGGGGAGAAGGTAAAGCAAACTGAGGTAGAGGAGATGGGCGCCCACCCTCAATATGTGGCCCGATTTGAGAAGCTGAGGTTCTCTGATTGCCTCGCTTCCCCCTATGACCAGATAGGTTAGGAGAGTCTTTACCTTTTATCTAAAAAAAGTAAAGCAAGTCCTTTTCTTAGGGACAATGTTCATCAATGTCATGTGTACAGGACATTCAGAGTCGTTGCAGATAAACCGCTTTCTATGTCATTGTGGGTCTTTAAAGGAAAACAAAAAACATACCACAAAGTCATACACTTGACTGCCGGATGTGTGCACACATACATACACACACAATGCATGACACGCATACACTCACATACTCTCCATCTGCGGCACACACAACATGTTAAACACAACACGAACGCATTACATGCACACGCACCTATACGCTATGCACACATGTGCACAACACATGCTCACCAGGCTATTGCTACCCCAAACGCACCCCCGCTCGATGGAAACGCTTCTTATCTGCGCGATACACTACTACACACACACTCCACACACACACACTAACACACACACTCTACACACACACACACACACGATATACATATATATAGTAGATATATATATATATATGTAGAGAGAGAGACGAGATATAGATATATATTATATATATAGATAAGTATAGATAGATAGGATAGATAGATAGATAGATAGATACGATAGATAGATAGATAGATAGAAGTTAGATAGATACTCAACTCATACATATATACTATATATATATATGTATTATATATGTATATATATAGTTATATATATATTTATATTATATATATCTCGGACGCATGCACACCCCCACGCACATCATACACACAAAACACCCATGTACACACGCGAGCACTAAAAACACCCAACTCACTGTAACGACATAGTGCACGTATGTCCATTCAGATTGACAGACACTGGTGATCCTCTCGCGCCAACTAACAAACATTTGAAACAAGAAAAGAAGATGAAAGCCATGCGGGAAAAACAGATCGGATGGAACTGAAAAGGAAAAGTGGGAGACAGGACATCATACACACAGAGAAACAGACAGACAGAGAGGCAGCACAGCAATACAGACAGACAGAGAGGCAGACAGAAATACAGACCAGCCACGAGAGGCAGACACGAGAGAGGACAGTCAGAGAGCAGGGAGGGAAAGAAGTTTACAGGCTATGATTACCCAGACTGAATCAATTACTGGTCCGGCCTCTTGCTTGTCCTGCTCAGAAAGAAAAAAAAGAGTAATACACGTTCATGTGTCTTTGCTGACCATAAAGTAAAACCCACGTCATGTTGTCTTTGCTGCATGGAGGTTAAAACACGTCTTGTGTTCTTTATCTCCTGTGTCAGGAAGGGGTAGACTCGTTGTGTGTCTTTGCTCGTCTTACAGAGAGGATAAGGACACGTCATGTGTTTTTGGGGCCCTGTCACAAAGGGTGAGGACACGTCAGTGGTCTTACTGGCCAGTGCAGTGGCACTGTTGTCTCTGCGGTCAGACTGTGCCTTGAACTGAGCATGAGCTACAGAATAGAAGTGAGTTTCTCTGGACGTGGATCAGTGGAAAGCTAAAAACTTTTCCGATTTTTCTTGCTATTTGGCTTTTACTGTTACCGTGCTGTGAAATAAAGTAAGGCACAGTTTTCTGTGTAGAAAATATCTCGTGTTGTTTAGTTGGTCTTCTTGTAAATTAAAGCAAACAAATTCTCGTTTCAACTGGGTTTTTTTTTTTACACTATTAAAAAAATATATGCAGAGTTTCTGACCAGAAACAATCACAAATAAAAAATCCATACGGACAACTCAGCCTTTCTTGTGAGGGCACAGACAGTGTTAAAGACTCTAGATAGTCTTGTCACTTGTTTTCCTTTAAAACAACTGATCATGGATTGTGGTAAAACAAAGACATAAGTACAATATGCTTCCAAAATTGAGTTTGTTCTAAAAACAATATAGTATGTTTTTCTTGGCCCGAAATTATACTCTTGAATGAAAACAATGGTAAATAAACAAACTGTAACAAAATAATCAAATTCACATTTTGGATCACGGTAGGGTAAGGTACAGGAACAAGAAGCAAAGTTTTTTAAGAGAACAAAAATCTTTGTTTGTGTTGCTCTTTTTCAATTAAGCCCAAAAATCCACTTTCTGTAAAGACTCTCTCTTTTAAAAAGTGCTTGCCCACTACATGAAATAAAAACGCGCTGTCGTACTTAGTCACTTGTGTTGTGATCACACAATGAAAGCAATAGCGATATAAAGTTTTTTTTTACTTAAGTGCTCAATGGTCAGTAAATCAAGTCACTCAATGCAAACGTGGCAAAAATAACCAAAACCAATGTGTAAAACTGTTAAGTTTGTGAAATTTTTGTAATGAAGAATGAGACGCCAGCCCCTTTTTTTGGGCAAGGTGATCTCCAATACATAATTAAAAAAAACCGAACACGATTTTCGACCAGAAGGACGAGGCAGAGGAAAAGCAAGGAAGTAACGGATTGGAAAAGGAAAGGAAGACAGGAAGGCGAGAAAAATGGTTGTAAGTCCTCAGACTCCTGATCAATTCCAGCTGTCCCTCTTCCCGCTTTGCAGTAGAGAAACAGGACACGTCCTTTCTGTGCTGGTCAGCCGGGGGTCACTGTTGTCTGCCTCTCACAATAGCTTTGCATCCAACATGAATCTGCTGAACCACCCCACAGCGGGTCTGAAAATCTAGAGAAACTGGAAGATCCCCTGTTTTCAACAAGACGTGGGTTTTTACTGGAATGGGTTTTCCGATTCTTTGCCCTTTCTTACAGTGTTGTGCAAAAATAATGCAATATTTGGTAGATGTTCTTTAAAGACAGCAATTATCAATTTGAACTAATTCCGGTTTTGTTATAGTTTTATTTAAAAAGCACATGTAAGAAATAAAAATGTTTCTCTGCTATTACGTTCTAGACTCACCAATGGTGCGATTTGGCGTGTGCCATTTCCACCTCGATGACAGAGTTCAGAATGATTGTTTGACAAGGTAAATAACTGGCAGTCAGTCTCTCTGGCTATGAGTGTAAATCATTTTGTTGTTGGTGAGACACCCAGTCTCTCTAATATAATACAATGGTAACTACTTTGTTGGTTAATGATACACACAGTCTCTCTAATAATACAATTGGTAACTATTTTGTTGTTAATGATAACACCCAGTCTCTCTAATAATACAATGGTAACGATTTTGTTGCTAATGATACACTCAGTCTGTCTAATACAATGTGTAACGACTCTGTGTTGATACAGTGAGTCTATCTAATACAACTGTAATTGAATCAGTCTAATTCCAATGGTGACAACTTTGTTAATGATAATTAATCCAGTTTTGTTTACTTTCTTTCAACACAACGAAGGCTGGAGCAGTAAAAGTGCCTAAAACATTCACTGTCATAACGCAAGCAGTATAACCCTTTTTTAAAAATACAGTATATAAAGACACTTATTCTTTCCATTATACACAAACAGTTACAGTTCGGTTCTATAATGAAAACAGTTACTTGAGCAATGAACTACTTGCATAATGCAAAACAGACACTGTATACGACAAGAGTGAAAGGATAAACCAAAGAGCTGAGAGCTTCAGAAGAGGAGGACAGGTAGAAAGGCAGGGACATGACTGGCTGTGATTCTCTCTTCCACACTCCGATCATACTGGCCGACTGCTTCGCTGACAAGAAGAGAAGACACGTCATGTCTTGTTGGACAGCTGGGGAGGTCAATGTCATCTGTCTGTCAGGGCGGTTGAGTTCAATACAAACTCATGGAAATTTGTGGTAGCAGACCAACATGCATGTCTACAATGGTATGCGTGTTTTTTAAGGGGAAAAGTCCATACTTTTAAAATAGAACACCTTATTGATTTTGATTTAGACTGTTTTGTGTATATCTTTCCATGAACCCAAAAGGCTTTTTTCTAGAAAACTTTGATTTTGACTTTTTATAGACGAGGGAACTTTTTTCTAGTAAAAATAGCAGGGTAAAGTAAATGACAGGAGAGAAAAGAAAACCTTTATAGAATATGTAAGCCATTTGAATCTAACATCCCAGTCTAATAACAGACTTCGCACAGAGCAAGACACATTTTGGAGGAGAGGAGATGGAGGCGGGCATAGCAGGGTAATTAAGAGAAGGACCAAAGACCTGGGAGATAGGAAGGTAAGACAACCACAAGCTGCAGGCCTCCAGACTTCATTCATACCAGTTTTCAAACTTGCCCTTATTACGTGTGAGAAAAGTAGTTCATTTCACAAAACAATGTCTCTGCTTTTGGCACAGCATTTACACAGCTTTAACAACGTCATTTTTGAACTGATTCTAAAGGAATGGTTTTTGTTATGGTAAAACAATGTACGACGGGTTTAGCTCAGTGGTCAGATGAGCTCGCTTTACCCCAGCCAATTATTAAGCAGCGTCGCGCGTGGTTACCATTTGGATGGGTGACCGTTTGCGCTCCTTGGCCACAGTACAGTCCTCCCAGTCCCTCCCAGCCGTCAATGGGTACCTGCCCTCTTTAAGGTCACGGACGGTTTAAAGCAGCGAGGGAGAGGAGATGGGCGCCACCTTCAATATGCTGGCCCTAGAGAAAAGCTGAGGTCTCTGACGCCTCGCTCCCTACGACAACACAGGTTATGGGACATCCTTTACCTTACCTCTTAAAACAATGTACATTAATTCTGTAGACACATTTCACTTGAGCAAAATTTTTGGGAAAAAAAACATGAAAAAGCATGAAAGTGACTTATAAACAACGACATGTACTTCGGATGAGGACTATAAACCGAGGCCCCGTGTGCGGAATGCACGCAGAACTTCTTGCGCACCCCGCTAAATCCTGTTCCGCTTTTCGTAAGAGTAGGCCATCGTGTGCCGGTGGGAACAGATGACATTCACAAAACTGCATTACACACGGGGACTGGATGTAAAAACGCACAAGAGTGCTTATCCCATTATCCTCAATATAAAAGAATAAACTAGAAATTAAAAAAAATAAACATACTTTCTGGTAAGATAGTTTACATATTATACACGAAAGACAAAACATCTTCACGTGGGACATTATGAATTAACCATTACAAACACTAACGATCTATCACATCTCTAACTATAACCAGAATCAACGCATCTTCCAGTAAAGATGAACAGCATACAGCACTTGGCGTGGTTAGGTGAGCGGCCAGGAGGACCCAGAACAGACAGGACAGAAGAGGGATGCTTAGGCAGGCAGGCCGAGATGGCTGCAGGCTGCATTTCCCCTGACATCCTAATTCAAGACTGGACCGACTTGTTGCTGTGCCTGAGTCGGCAGACAAGATTGTAGACACGTCCTGCTTCCTGTCCATGACAACGTCCCGCTTCCTGTCCATGACACGTCCCGCTTCCTGTCCATACACGTCCCGCTTCCTGTCCACGACACGTCTCGCTTCCTGTTCCATGACACGTCCCTTTTCCTGTTCATGAACGTCATGTTTTCCTGTCCATGACACGTCCGTGTTCCTGTCCATGGACACGTCATGTTTCCTGTCCATGACACGTCCTGTTCTCTGTCCATGACACGTCTGTTCTCTGTCCATGACACGTCATGCAGCCACTGCCGCAATGTGCCCTGCCGAACTCCTGCACTTTCCCTGGTGCTGAGATTTCTCAAGGTCCACTGTTTTCAGCGGGGACTCTGTTGTTGTTGTTGTTATGGTGGTGGTAGTGGTGGTGGTGGTATGGGATTTTTTTTTTTTTTAGCCAAATACTTTTTGCTGGCAGGGTATAGGAGAGATGAGCGAGGGGAAAGAGGGGAGAGGAGGGGGCAGGAGAGGAAAATGTGCAGGATATAGGAGAGGAGAGAGAGAGTGAGAGAGAGAGAGAGAAGAGAGAGAGAGAGAGAGGAGATGAAGAGATGAGAGGTAGATGAGGAGAGAGAGATGACGAGAGAGAGAGAGAGAGGACGAGACAGACGGACCACGACGGACAGACGGAGGGCGGACAGACGGACGGAACAACAGCGACGGACACTGACAGACACACAATAGACAGACACACAGACAGAGACAGAGAGCAGAGAGACAGTAACATGGAGAAAGAGAGAGGGAAGGAGGGGAAAACGACATAGAGAGAGAAACACAGATAAAACATAATTTTTTTTTTATTTATTTTATGTATTTATTTATTATATTTTATTTATTCATTTATTTTTTATTTATTTATTTATTTATTTATTTATTCATTTATTTATCATTTATTTATCTCTTCCTTTATTTGTTTATGTATTTTTTATATCAAGGATAATGGAATAAACACTCGTGTTCTTTTTTTACATCAAGTCCCTATGTGTATGCATTTTTTTGTAATTTTGTCATCGATTCCCACCGGCACACAATGGCCTACTCTTTCGAAAAGCGGAATGGCTTTAACATGTGTGCAAGTATCTGTTTTCCGTGAACTGTGATAGCACTGTAGCAGTCACCTGACACATACATTCAATATTTGTTCCTTTTTTTAAAGTTCGACTTATTGTTAATGTCTAATAATGTATTTTTGCAAAACAAGACTTGTCTTTGACTCAAAATAAAAAAAAGTCTGGGCATGATCTTCCCGTCACTTTTCCCATAGCCTAGTAGACCGTTGGGGCACTGCTGGAAGATTTTGCAACCAGCTTCCTCCACTCTAACTGAGAACAACGGGAAGCGGAGGAGTGGAGGGTATAATCACTTTGACGAAAAAGTATTGGGTTACTGTGTGTGTGTGTGGAAAGACAGACAAGACTGATTTGTACAGTGCTGACCATAGCATGCACAAAAAAGTCAATTTTGAACCGCTTTTTAAAGCCTTTCATTTTCATTCTTTATGTTAAGCAGCATACATTTTGGGGTCTTTTTTTATTTAATTTTTTTACCTTTCGCATGAATAGAAAGGTAAAAAGGGCAACCAAAAAACATAACTTCACCCGATAATAATACCATATTTCTACCTAAATGTACACTTAAAAAAATCATTAACTTAAAGGTTGTTTGTTTTCAATTAAAAGCATAGAATTCTGCGTATATATTTTCTGCACCATAAAACAGAAGCACAAAGTTTCACAAAAAAGGAAAAAAAGCACATCTAGATGTGTGAGAGTAGTGGATGGATGGTGGGGAGAGGTGTTGGGGTCGAGGGTTGTAGGGGTGGGGGGGCAGGGGGAGGAAGGTTGGTTGGTAGAGGAAAGTGAAAACCTGAATTGGCAGACTCTGAATCGGCAGATTTTCAATTTCGATAGTGACCAGCATGCTCCTTGTCAGAGAAAAGGCGACACGTCATGTGTCTTCTGGCTGGTTGGCTGGTCAGGTCAGGTCTTCACTGTCATCTGTGTGTGTGTGTGTGTTGTGTGTGTTTTTGTGTGTGTGTGTGTGTGTGTGTGTGTGTGGGTGTGTGTGTGTTTTGTGTGTGGTGTGTGTGTGTGTGTGTGTCTGTGTGTGTGTGTCTGTCTGTTTTTGTCTGTCTGTGTGTCTGTATCTGTCTTTGTGTCTGTGTGTCTGTGTGTGTGTCTGTCTGTCTGTGTGTGCACGCTCGTGTGTGTTGTGTGTGTGTGTGTGTGTGTGTGTGTGTTGGGTGCGGTGTGTGTTTGTGTGTGTGTGTGTGTCTGTCTGTGTGTCTGTGTCTGTGTCTGTGTGTCTGTATGTCTTTGTGTCTGTGTTGTGTGTCTGTCTGTCTGTGTGTGTGCACGCTCGGTGTGTTGTGTGTGTGTGTGTGTGTTGTGTGTGTGTGTGTGTGTGTGGGGTGTGTGTGTGTGTGTGTGTGTGTGTGTGTCTTTCTCTCACACACTGAACAGCCATCTGCAATGGGCCCAGAACAGCCCACAGGTGAGACAGGGGCAATTGGGATTCATCCCCTCAACAGAGGTAGGTACCTATGTAGACAGAGCACTTGGGATTTATTCCTCAACAAGTCACAGGTACCTATGTAGACAGAGCACTTGGGATTTTTATTCCTCAACAGTCACAGGTACCTATGTGGACAGGGCACTTGGGATTTATTCATTCCCTCAACACAGGTAGGTACCTATGTGGACAGGGCACTTGGGATTTATTCATTCCCTCAACACAGGTAGGTACCTATGTGGACAGGGCACTTGGGATCCATTCATTCCCCTCTTCACTACAGTGGCAGCAGTCACAGCAGCAGAGTAGAGTAGGGTGGGCCGGGGATTCCCCTTTTCTTCCCACAGTCAAGGCCAGAGAGCTCGGATTGCACGTGAAAAGAGCAAGGAATGCCAAACATGGTGAAACTGACATCCCCCTACCAGACGGTCAAGGTCACAGAGCAGGGACTGCACGTGCAGGTGACACAGGAATGCAGACATAGTGAAACTGACATCCCACACAAGGCCATAGTGCACGTGCAGATAACGAGGAATGCGGACATGGTGAAACTGACATCCCTTGTCTTCGTCACCAGCCGACTGCCAAGGTCACGGGCACTATTGCACGTGAGAACACAGAGAGGAATGCGGGGGGGGGGGGGGGGGGGGGGGGGGAGGGGGGAGGGGGGGGACTGGCATTACACCAAGTGCACGTGGATATTGTGGCCTTTCTGCCCTCTAGATAGACAACTGGGGTTTGCCCTACTTCTGATCCCCCCAGCCTTGTCTGTCCGTCTGTCTCTCTGTCTGTCTCTCTGTCTCCCTGTCTCTCTGTCTGTCTCTCTCTCTGTGTTTCTCTCTGTCTCTCTCTCACTCTCTGTCTCTGTCTGTCTCTCTCTCTCTCTCAATGTTTTTACTTAAGATTTTGATCACTGTTTTCATTGTTATCTCTGGATTTAATTTTCTATTCATATCCCTTTTTGCCTCAGTTGAAAGGTTTTTTTAGGAACCATTTCATTTATTTATCCTGCTATTTAGAAGTCATAGTTATTGTGACTCTAGCATGGTTATGTTCATTTTTATGACTATAATCACACAGAATAATGATGATATCTGTGTTTTGAGAACTGTGATGTTGTCTGCTTTAGTATACATAACATAGTTATGAGTCTCTCTCTCTCTCTCTCTCTCTCTCATCTCTCTCTCTCTCTCTCTCTCCTCTCTCTCTCTCTCTCTCTCTCTCTCTCCTCTCTCTATCTATCTATCTATCTATCTTATCTATATCTATCTATCTATCTATCTATCTTCTCTCATAGCTCTAAACATTTAATAAGACTTCACTCTCTAACCAAAAGAAAAAAAACCACAACAAATTTGGGTACAAAAATCCTTTACCATGCGTAAAACTTTCCCACAGCTTTCAAGAACAGATAACCTTCCATTACAAAAAAACGAAGACGACATGATGTAAAAGAAAAAAAAGAAAAAGAAAAGAAAAGAAGGGGGGGAAGTGAAATAGAAGGAAAGAACTGGGTATTAGGGGGGAGGGGTGGTGGTGGAAATGAAGGTGAGGGGGAGGCAGGAGGGTGAGCAAATGACAGACTCTCAGTCCCCAGTCCTCAAATCAATACTGGCCCACTTGCTGCTTTGCCAAAAAAGGCACGACACGTCACGTATCTTAGCTTACAAGTGCTTTGCCAAAACAGCCACGACACGTCATGTGTCTTAGCTTACTGGCTGCTTTGTTAAAAAAAAAAAAAAGCCACGACACGTCATGTGTCTTAGCTTACTGGTTGCTTTGCCAAAAAAGCCACGACACGTCATGTGTCTTAGCTTACTGGCTGCTCGTGTCACTGTCTGTCCATGTCCTCTGCTTCTCAGATTGGTTTGGGTGGCTTGTTCCTGGTTTTTAGTTTACCTGACAGTGAGCAGAGGACACCAGGAGCAAACTCTCAGAATCTGTATCGTTTTCAGATATTTTTTGGTTTGAAGGAGGTTTGCTCTTTTTAAAGATAAGTGTATATTGAGTGTGAATAGCGGTGGGTATAAAGGTGTGCTTGCGCGCGTGCTCGCGTGTGTGTGAGTGTGTGTGTGTGTATATGTGTGCTTGTGTGTGTGTATGTGTGTCACTGAGTGTGAGTGTGTGTGTGTGATTAAGATCACAACTGAACAATATTACATACACACATAATTATATATATATATATATATATATATATATATATATATATATATATATATACAACATCCACCCATCCACACATCCACACACACACACATACACACATCCATCCATCCATTCATCCATCCATCATCCATCCATCCATCCATTCATCCATCCATCCATCCATCCGTCCATCCATCCATCCATGCATGCATGCATGCATGCATGCATGCATGCATGCATACATTCATACATACATAAATACATACAGCGCTTTGCTATATAAATTCCGTGTATTATTATACATACACACACACACACACACACCACACACCACACACACAACACACACACACACACACACACACACACACACACACCACACACAACACACACACACACATATCACTCTCTAGCGCTTGCTCTCGGTCAGTACCCAACATCCACGAGGGAACAAATCAGTGACTGCTTGTAATGTTGTCCCTGTGTTATGTAGAGCATACAAACAGAAGATAGTAATCATATCCATGTGTACATAAACCATACAAACAGTCTGTAAGACTACAGAACAGAGTAATCATATTCATGAGTTATATAAACCATACAAACAGACTAGAGAACAGGGTAATCATATCCATGTGTTATACAAAGGATACAAACAGACTAGAGAACAGAATGATAAAAACCATACCTTATATAACGCATACCAAGTCTCTAAGACTAGAGAAACCCAGCATTGTCGGCATACACACACAGTACTAAACCAAACGGTAACCACGCACGCTCCAAGCTGCTTAACCTTAACTTGGAGAAAGCGAGTGCTCTGACCACTGAGCTACCCCGTCCCCCGACACATCAGAGTAAATAAGGAGAACCCCTCAAGGGCTGCTCACTGTGGCGGCAGTATATACCAGGATGGTGGGGTCAGTATAGGAGCATGCCTGCTAAGTGTATGCATGGAAACCAGATCAGTGTGCCTTCCCTCCTCGGCTACAGCTCCGGGGATCACCAATGGGGAGATTATGCCAATGCGACCGGGTTTTTTTTTTATCTTCGCCCACCGTGAAGGTAGCCGCATTCCGACATTGGGGCTGAAGTGGGGGGTGAGGATCTCTGCAGAAGACACTTCACTCTACAGTTCTCAGACATGTCAGCCTCATTTGCAAGTCTCTGGATCAGAGTCCCTGTTCCCTTTTACGTCTGCTCTCTCTCTCTTCTTATCTTCCCTCTACTCTCAGTCTCTCTCCATCTCTCTCATCTCTCTCTCCTCCTCTCTTCTCGCTCTCTCCTCTCTCTCTCTCTCTCTCTCCCTCCCTCTCCCTTCTCTCTCTCTCTCTCTCTCCTCTCTCTCTCTCTCTCTCTCTCTCTCTCTCTCTCTCTCTCTCTCTCTCTCTCTCTCTCTCTCTCTCTCAGTTATTCACTCATTCATTTATTATCATTCATTCTCTCTCTCCAGAAAAAACAAACAAAACTCTAAAATGTCGGATGTATCGGCATAGTTTCTGTGAGTTTGAAACAAAATGTTTTCCGAAGTCGAGCAAAATAATGATCTTGGGATATCTACCGACAGAATGGTATTTTAGGGATGTAAATTATGTCATATATTCAAAACTAGACACGAAAAAATTCTTCGTGGAGAAGCTATTTTGTGGGTTTCTTTAGTTAACTCCCCTGAAACGGCGGTCCTTTATGAATTTTAGTAAGAATAAAGAAGACAACAGCGTTCTTGCTAAGGGAGGCAATTCAAAGCATGGGGCGACACTCCTTTATGAATTTTAGTAGTTTTCAAGAAGGCAACAGTGTTTTTCATGGTCAGGGAGGGAATTCTAGGCGTCGCGCATTAGCGCAACATGGACCGATGGACATATAGGCAAAATAAGATAAACGAAAGGTAAATTGTGATTTTAACATTTCTTCCTTACTTGCTTTTGAAAAAAACTGTGGATTGTAGATGTTCTCTGTTCGGCATAATACATTATTGCTACCCTCATCCCGATACAAATGAAAAGAGAGTGAAAGAGGCTTTGTAAGTACATATCCCGCACACCTTGCATGTAACTCTCTCCCAGAGACAGCAGGCTATATAGATGAACGTTAAGCAACAGCCGATCTTCAGGCTGTTGACAATTTAATTCAATTTTTCTCAGAAAATGTGTGCGTTTCTTTCTTCTTTCTTTCTTTTTTTTAACAGAAGGAGAGAACGTGTACCTGCAGTGACCTGTTCGTTTACTTACCGCTTGTTCCTTTATCTTACTGATTATCAGATTGTTGTTTTGTAGTTGTGCTTTTTGTGAAGGTGTTCCTTCTTGATTTGCTGATGGTCCCTAATCAGGGCAAGGGCCGGAGGAAAGTAATTTATGCAATGCTTATCTGTAACCCTTGGAAAACAAAGATTTCTCTCTCTCTCTCTCTCTCTCTCTCTCTCTCTCTCTCTCTCTCTCTCTCTCTCTCTCTCTCTCTCTCTCTCTCTCTCTCTCTCTCTCAAAAGTCCTTCGGATGAGACTTTAAACCGAGGCCCCGTGTGCGAACGTACGCAGAACATCTTGCGCACACGCTAAATCCTGTTCCGCTTTTCGTAAGAGTAGGCCATCGTGTGCCGGTGGGAACAGATGACATTCACAAAACTGCATACACACGGGGACTGGATGTAAAAAAAGCACAAGAGTGCTTATTCCATTATCCTCGATATAAAAGAATAAATCAACTCAACTCAACTTAAATCTCTCTCTCTCTCTCTCTCCTCTCTCTCTCTCCTCTCTCTCTCTCTCTCTCTCTCTCTCTCTCTCTCTCTCTCTCTCTCTCCTCCCCTCTCTCTCTCCTCTCTCTCTCTCTTCTCTCTCTCTCTCTCTCTCTCTCTCTCTCCTCTCTCTCTCTCTCTCTCTCTCTCTCTCTCTCTGTTGTTTCGCTCCTATTTGATTTTCTAAAATATTTTTATACAATGTTGCTCATTTGTTTGTTGCTTGCCTTTTGGGATTTTCTTTTCCTTGTAAGGATTGGCCACATTATGAGCTTATAGATAATTGATGATAATTATTTTTTACAGAAGTGAGAGTGTTTGAAATATTGACTAGTTTGTTTTGATGTAATTTGAAGATGCTCTCTCTCTCTCTCTTCTCTCTCTCTTCCTCTCTCTCTCTCTCTCTCTCTCTCTCTTCTCTCTCTCTCTCTCTCTCTCTCTCTCCTCTCTCTCTGGGCTTTCTTTTCCTTGTTAGGTTTGGTCAAATTGTGAGTTTTTAGGTTTCATTGATGATAGTTATTTTTTTATGGAAGTGTGTCTTTTGAAAATTTTTGTTGACTGGTTTGTTTTGATGACGATGTTTTGGGGATCCTCTCTCTCTCTCTCTCTCTCTCTCTCTCTCTCTCTCTCTCTCTCTCTCTCTCTCTCTCTCTTCTCTCTCTCTCTCTCTCTCTCTCTCTCTCGACTGGTGGGTGAGCTCCCTTGGATAGAGGCAGGAGAATTTTTTGCTCTGGCAGTTTTCCCTTTAAAACGCTAAATAAATCAGCACCATGCCCGTTGTTGGTTTACCAACAGCTCTGGAAGTGACCATAGGTGCCCTGCTCCAAGACCATCACCTTAAATCATGGAAAATCTGCGGAGAAGGCGAGAATACAACGGTTGTGCTTCGCCTGAAGACCAGCCCTGAGTACACAAACAACATGGCTAACCAGCAAATGTCTTCTACCAGCCAGCGTTTCCGCAGGAAACCCCCCAGTCAGCTTAACAGAGACAAAAGACG
>CM060340.1:45199747-45201927 GCA_030674155.1 Stramonita haemastoma
CCCCTTTGACTGATGGGCTTGTAGCTTTTGTCAAATAAAATTCGTTCATTCATTCATTCTCTCTCTCTCTTTTGCACACGTACACACACTTGCTAAACATTCCCCGAATCATTGCAATAATTATAACTACAGTTCTGTAGAAACAAAAAACAAAAAAAACAGACATATCCTCTTCGTGCGCTTCCCGAATGCATTCATCTTTGTGCTGCCATCAGATTATCGTTACTATCCATCCTGTACATCAACGCCGCAAATCAATCACTCTTCGTTACCACAGCATTCAAAACAGACTACACTACTTTCAACAGGCAAGTCTTTTCAACATCGGAAGAACAGCTTGAGGGATACAGAACTGTACTTTGTGCATCTCGACAAGTTCGCGTTGTTTGGTGCCTGATATACATAAGAAGAATACATCAATGTCTGCTTAGAACCATGACAGTCCCAAAGACTGATGGATTCTTTTGTATGGACATGCGCAGTGCACACAGAGAAAAGGGACATAAACAGATGCAAGGGACGCCACTATTCCGGAAGACGCGTACATTTCCTGTCTGCTGAGTCACTGTGCTAGTCCCTGTGTCCTAATGACAGCTCTGATTGCTCTTTTGGGTTTGTTTGTGTTCTGGTCTGGCTCCCTGTGTCCTAATGACAGCTCTGATTGCTCTTTTGTGTTTGTTTGTGTTCTGGTCTGGCTCCCCTGGAGAAAGCTAATGCATCCAAAAGAAGTATTCCTTAGATTGTCTTCTAACATTCCATCATCAGTTCTAGTTTTAGTGGGGGTTTTTACAGAGAAACAATAAAATCGAATAACCTGCAAAGCGTTTTAAAAGGAAATTGATTTTCATAAAGTATCAATCAAACATAACGAAAGAAAGTACATAAAATGACAAGGCTTTTTTTAAAATAAATTTTGCTTGGAATACATAACGAATTTCTTCAGAACAAATACAACCATAAAAGGAAAACAGACGTTATAAACAAAATTTAAAAGAAAACAATTTACAGACGAAATCAGTCTAACATTCAAGAAAAATACTACGACAAAACAAAGCATTAACAATGATTGAAACGGTACTGACAAACAACGATGCAAATGCGGGTGAGGGTGCGACTGTAAGAGTACGTGCAGTTTTATTTTTATTATTTTATTTTATTTTTTATTTTTATTTATTTATTCGTTTTATTTATTTAATTTTTTTTTTTATTCTTCTTTTTTATAAATATTTTTATTTTATACAAATAAAATAAAATAAGCAAGCATGCAAATGCCAGTGAGGGTATAACTGTTAAGAATATGTTCAGTGGCGAATTACTTCCTATTCTGTCTTTTCTCTAAGGAGAGAATTCCTAGCACACTATGGCATCATTCAGCAAACTCCCGCCCTGACACCTCTGCCAGTTATACATCTGTATCTTCTGCTTCAAAGAGAATCATGACAAAATGCCAAGTGGTGTGGACAGCAGCTGACAGAAGATCAATGAAGACCATCTATCTCTTCTTTCAGAGCTGTAGCATGGTTCTATCCTCCACATTTGATTTCATCAGATGCTGATGAATTGTTGATTCTGGTGTCCAGACTTGTTATTCAGTATCCTGTATTGAACATAAATGCAATACGACTGCGGAAAAAGGTCTTTCTAAATCACGAACTTGTACAACATGCACAAGCCAGCTCATTCACATGCGTGCACAATCATGTAGGAAGACACACATACGTAGGTGGATACGCATGCACACGAGTGCGCGCACACACAAACACCAACAACACACACACACACACACACACACACACAACACACACACACACACACAACACACACACACGAGGCACGCACGCACACACGTACGCACATACACAAGCATGTACTCTCTCACTATCTCTGTCTCTCTCTTTCTCTCTGTCTCTCTCTCTGTTTTCCTTTTCACACACACACACACACACACACCACACACACACACACACACACACACACACACACACACACACACACACACACACACACTCCTTCGGATGAGACTATAAACCGACGCCCCGTGTGCGAACGCACACAGAACATCTTGCGCACACGTTAAATCCTGTTCCACTTTTCGTAAGAGTAGGCCATCGCGTACCGGTGGAAATAGATGACATTTACAAAGCTGTATACACACGGGGACTGAATGTAAAAAAGCACAC
>CM060340.1:45202027-45209527 GCA_030674155.1 Stramonita haemastoma
CCCCCCCCCCCTCTCTCTCTGTCTCTGTATCTCTCTGTCTCTGTCTCTCTCTCTCGGGGGGACGGATAGCCTAGTGGTCAGAACATTGCGCTGGCAATTTGAAGACCCGAGTTCGAGTCCGGTCGAGGAGATTTTTTCTCCTGGAGTTAACATCAGTGCTGACTCCACTCTCCCCAAAAGTCCTTCGGAATGAGACTTTAAACCGAGGCCCCGTGTGCGAACGCACGCAGAACATCTTGCGCACACGTTAAATCCTGTTCCGCTTTTCGTAAGAGTAGGCCATCGTGTGCCGGTGGGAACAGATGACATTTACAAAAACTGCATACACACGGGGACTGGATGTAAAAAAGCACAAGAGTGCTTATCCCATTATCCTCGATATAAAAGAATAAATCAAATCAATCAAATCTGTCTCTCTCTGTCTCTCTCTCTCTGTCTCTCTCTCTGTCTCTCTCTCTGTCTCTCTCTCTGTCTCTCTTCTCTGTCTCTGTCTGTCTGTCTGTCTCTCTTCTCCTCTCTCTCTCTCTCTCTCTCTCTCTCTCTCTCTCTCTCTCTCTCCTCTCTCTCTCTCTCTCTCTCTCTCTCTCCGTGTCTCTATCTGTCTCTCTCACTCACTCACTCACTCCTCTCTCTCTCTCTCCTCTCTCTCCTCTCTCTCTCTCTCTCTCTCTCTCTCTCTCTCTCTCTCTCCTCTCTCTCTCTCTCTCTCTCTCTCTCTCTCTCTCTCTCTCTCTTCTTCTGTGTCTGTCTGTCTATTCTTTCAGCATGTTTCTCTGTCTCTGTCTGTCTGTCTGTCTGTCTGTCTCTGTCTCTGTCTCTGTCTCTGTCTCTCTCTCTCTCTCTCTCTCTCCTTCTCTCTCCTCTCTCTCTCTCTCTTCTCCTCTCTCTCCTCTCTCCTCTCTCTCTCTCTCTCTTCGTCGACTTAATGTTTCTGCGTAACTAGTTTTCTGTTAAGAATTTTGTTTTTTGAACCCAACATATTATTCGTTGAAATCTCTGAAGATCATGGGAGTGTGATTCTACTCCAATAAACTCTAAAGCACTGGCTTGTGTCAGAAGTGTAGTAACTTTGCGTATCTCAGACACATGGTCTTATTCCAAGGAGACAATGTTGCATAGCTAGCTGAAGAAAAATGATCTGTTAAAAGAAAGAAAGAAAGAAAGAAAGAAAGAAAGAAAGAAAGAAAGAAAGAATAGGAAGGAAGGAAGGAAGGAAAGTCAGAAAGGAAGGAAGGAAGGAAAGTCAGAAAGGAAGGAAGGAAGGAAGGAAGGAAGGAAGGAAGGAAGGAAGGAAGGAAGAAAAAGGATTTTAAGCTCCCACTCCTTGAAAAACATTATGCTTTATTTCCCGTAATAGGATTTTCTTCGAAGAAATGGTCTTTGTAAAAATAGGACTTTTGCTTGTTTGGCATTGCATTCATTCAAAGAGTTTGTGCTTTGTTTCTCATTGCAGACTTAAAAAATGAAGACGGAATTATCCTTTTCAAAGAGGATGTTTATTACCACATTCATTGAAGGACTTTCTGATTTATTTCTCAATATAGACTTTGAAAAGAAGGTCTTTTCTAAAAGAGGGTTTTTGTCACTGCATTTATTGAAGGACTTTACGTATCATTTTCCATTATGAACTTTTTTTAAGAAAGAAGAAATGATATTTTCCAAGGAAGGTTTTTATCATTGCATTTATTGAAAGATTTTTATGCGTTATTTCCTATCACTTGCTTTTTTTTAAGAAAATGTTCTCCCCTAAATGAAGATTTTTATCACCGCATTCAATGAAGGACTTTTTAATTTATTTCCCATTGCATACCTTTTTTTTAATGAAAAGTAATCTTTTCCGAAAGAGGGTTTTTGTCACTGCATTCGTTGAAAGACTTTATGTTTTATTTCCTAATACAGGCTTTTTTTTAAGAAGAAAGTTTTCTTCACTAAAAGAAGATTTTTGTCACTGCAGACATTGAATGACTTATTGATTTATCTCCTATTACCGACCCTTTTAAATACACGATCTTATCTTTTCCAAAAGAGGATTTTGTCATTGTACTCATTGGTTGACTTTTTGCTTTATTTCCTATTTCGAAAGTTTTTTCAAACAAGAAACTACCCTTCCTAAAAGAAGATTTTGTTATCTCATTCATTGAAGGACCTTAAGCTATATTTCCAAAGTACAGACCCTTCTTAAAAGAAGAAATTATTTTCCCAAAGAGAAATTTGTTATTGCGTTCATTCAAAGAAGGACTTTATGCTGTATTTCCAAGTATGGACTTTTTAAAGAGAACAGAAAACACAGTGATCTTTTCCAAAATACAAAACAAAAAACGAAAAGAATAATTTTGTCTTTGCAGTAACCGAAGAAGTTTGTGGGGGCTTATTTTCCAACTACAATTTCTTCGTCTTAATGCCACACCGTCTCGCCAACACAGAACACAGTATAGTGCACTTTCTTTTTGCGCCCTGTCACGAGCCCTAGTTTTCAAACACACATTAAAAGTTGTACAGTGTGGAAGAAGTCTTTCACAATAAGGGAAGGGAATTTCACTTTGTGTCTATTTGCATCGCAATTTTTTTTTTCTTGCCTTACATTCCAGTTTCTTTCTTTCTTCTTCTTTTTTTGTAATTTTTTTTTCAAAGTAGCAAGAAAAAGTTCGCCATTGATTCAGTATGTCAGCATTTGCGTCAGATGGTAAAGCAACACCGACATGGCTGTGCGGTGATGGTACTCAGGGAGACATTCCACAGGTATTCACCCTGACTATTTTCAGAAATGGCATCGCGCGTGCCGCGTGCATGCTTGCAGTGGGAAAAACTGAAGAAGTGTTGATGACGATCTAGTGTGGAGGAATGATCATCATGGCACTGTATGTAGACTGCAGACTGACTGAGGGAGTGATGACTCACTGAGGGAGTGTTGAGGATCTAGTGTTGAGGAATGATCATCAGGAGACTGCAGACTCACTGAGGGAGTGTTGAGGATCTAGTTTTGAGGAATGATCATCCGGGTATTACAGACTGCAGACTGAGGGAATGTTGACGATCTAGTATTGAGGAATGATCATCAGACTTGTATGTAGACTGCAGACTGAGGGAGTGATGACGATCTAGTATTGAGGAATGATCATCAGACTTGTATGTAGACTGCAGACTGAGGGAGTGATGACGATCTAGTATTGAGGAATGATCATCAGGGTATTGCATGTAGCCTGCAGACTGACTGAGGGGGTGTTGACGATCTAGTGTTGAGGAATGGTCATCAGGGTATTGTTTGCAGATTCAGTGAGGGCAGACACTGTGGGGAGGTGCGGCTCGATGACACATAAAGTGGTATAAAATAAATAAATAAACATGCAGTGTGGCAGTACAGTGAGCAATCCGTGTTTTTCTACCCTCCAAGACATGGTAGCAGAAGGTACCGGTTCCCCCCCCCCCCCCCCCCCCCGCTCACACACACACACACACACACACACACACACACCTTTCTCTCTGTTAACTCCTGCGTTAGTTACTTAGCTCGCTAGTTCTTCAGTTTAACGTCCTTCCACTAATTAGTGATATCAGACGGGAAAGTGTGTGTGGGTGAGTGTGTGTGGGTGAGTGTGTGTGGGTGAGTGTGTGTGGGTGAGTTGGGGGAGTGTACACATAAATGAATATCCACATTAAACACTATAAGAAACAAACAAAAAATAAAATGCATTAAAGAAGAATGGTAAAGAGAAAGAAAAAAAAACTGCTTAAACGCTAACTGTGCAATTGCTATAACTTGTAAACATTATCATACAATAAGAATCTGCTTAAGCACTAACTTTGCAGTTAATAGAAATAGTAAACACAGTTGTACTATCAGAATCTGATAATAGGACTATGACTTAATGACAATACAATTTCTTTCAATAATGGAACATCTTTTAGAATTTGCTCTAAGGAGCAACCTGTAAATACAGGTAAAAAGTTTTTCAGATCTCTGCATTCTAAAAGAATGCGAGCAATGGTGATATTTTCGCCACAGATACATGTTCCTTTTTTTTGGAAGACTTAATTTTAAAAGCGTTCAGTTTAAACCTGTAGATAAGAGACACAACATTTCTGTATTCATGTGAGTTATGGCGTTTGATATTATCAAAAGATAATAAATAGGCTACATCATCATTCCAGGGAGAACCCATATCTTGTGATTTCTTTTTAAAGTGCTTCCAACATGCATTTTGTAACATGCTATAGCCCTCATGAATGGATAAGGGGACATTAATGCTGCAGGACCCATCAGTGTGTTTTGCTCCACATTCTGCTACTTTGTCAGCTATTTCATTAAAGTAGATACCACAATGGGAGGGAATCCGGCAAAAAGTAACACCAGCGCCTCTTAGGGTCAAAAAATGAATCAGATGTCCAATGTCAATCACGAGATCTTGTCTCACTTTCAAACTGGAATTTTTTAGAGCAAGTAAAACTGACTTGGAATCAACACAGAAAAATGTCCGAAATGTATTTTTAGGAAAATCTAGAAGATAATATAAAGCCATCAAAATAGCAGATAATTCAGTTGTAAATATTGATCGGTTGATTCCTGCGTCTTCTTAACGACATGCTTAGCTTTCAAGTTATGGGCGGTAGGATCTCTCTCTCTCTCTCTCTCTCTCTCTCTCTCTCTCTCTCTCTCTCTCTCTCTCTCTCCTCTCTCTCTCTCCCTCTCTCTCTCTCCTCTCTCTCTCTCTCTGTCTGTCTGTCTGTCTCCTCTCTCTCTCTCTCTCTCTCTCTCTCTCTCTCTCTCTCTCTCTCTCTCTCTCTCTCTCTCTCTCTCTCTCTCTCTCTCTCTCTTCTTTCTCTGTCTGTCTGTCTGTCTGTCTGTCTGTCTGTCTGTCTGTCTGTCTGTCTTCTTCTCTCTCTCTCTCTCTCTCTCCTCTCCTCTCTCTCTCTCTCTCTCTCCTCTCTCTCTCTCTCTCTCTCTCTCTCTCTCTCTCTCTCTCTTTAGTAACTAAGTGTGCTGTACCTCTCTTTGTGCTTACCTTAGATGTAAAGTTAAACCCCAAATAACAATAGCTGTTAACTTCTTTTAGCTTTTTATTATTTAAGAACCATTTTTCATGTTTTCCTAAGTATCCCCCTTTCCTAAATACCATAACCTTAGTTTTATCGATATTTATGTTCAGTTTCATATCATCACAACAAGTTTCTAAGACCTTAAGTTGATTCTGTAAGCCAGTAGGTGTGGTTGACAGTAATGCAACATCATCAGCAAATAATAAGATAAACAATTCAAAAATATCTGGATACATTTGAACCCCATGCTTGCCTTTTTCTTTCATGCGGGTTGCTAACTGATTAATAAAAATACAAAACTTAGTTACTAAAGGGAAAAAAGGGGTTTTACAACTCAATAAAGTTTTTCAGAAATGCAAAGAAATGACAGCAAACACGTTCTTTAAAATCTTTGATATAAAAATACAACCAATACTGATATATTCCGCTGAAATTTGGGGATTGAATAGATTAGATCAGATAGAAAATGTACATATGATTGCATGTAAAAGGTTTTTTAGGAGTACCAACCAAGACACCAAATAAAATGGTATATGGAGATCTGGGAAGGTACCCATTGTACGTTAATACTTATGTTGCATGCATTAGATATTGGTTTAGATTATTACAGATGAATACTGAGCAGTTACCACACAAAGCCTACAAAATGTTACTAGAATTAGATAGATTTGGTAAGCAATGCTGCGTTTCAAAAGTTAGGGAAATATTATGTTTAACTGGATACAATATTGTTTGGTTAAACCAAGGAGTAGGAGATGTAAAAATGTTTTTGCGTGGCTTTAAACAGAGACTTGTAGATTGTTTTATCCAAGAATGGACGGGCACTATAGGGGATCGAGATAGATATGATAGCTATAGAAACTTTAAGGTCATTTTTGAAAAAGAAAAATATATTGGGGAACTGGATACATACTGTTTTCGTGTTGCAGTTTCACAAGTACGGTTTAATGTCTTACCACTAAACAATAATACACATCGTTATAGTAGTGTAATTGGGACTAAAAATTGTTATGTTTGTAAAAACCAAGTTGAGAACGAAGAACACTTTTTACTAAGTTGCCCCATCTATGAAGATTTGAGAAACAAATTTCTCAAAGATTCAACAAGACTGCCTTTACACCTGTTACTGAAAGCTGTAAATCCAAAGGATAGATATAATTTATCGCGTTTCATCTTTCATGCAATCAAAAGAAGAAGTAAGATAAATTTGTAAGAATGGATTCTAGTGTTGATTAATTACATATATATATGTAAACACTATTGACTATGAATATCATGATGTAGCCTTTTTCACTGTTGAATATACATGGAATGGCTGATGTAATAATCTTGTTTTCATAAACATTGGGACACTTTCATTTTCAGCATAGGATGGTAGTCGTATGTTTACAACTCTTGTTATGTGTCATTCCCTATGCCCATTTTGCTTTTGTATTGTGGTCTAAGGCCAATGTACAGTAAAAGTCTGAAGTCTGAACTCTCTCTCTCTCTCTCTCTCTCTCTCTCTCTCTCTCTCTCTCTCTCTCTCTCTCTCTCTCTCTCTCTCTCTCTCTCTCTCTCTCTCTCTCTCTCTCTCTCTCCAGAAATTTGGGGCTTGGATGCAGCTGTAACACACTGAATCAGTGCATCCCTTTGCTTTAAAGCAGTTTTTAGGCTTAGATTGACGTACACCCAATGATCTTGTGTATAGGGAAACTAATAGATATCCTCTCTCTGTTAATGCTGCTGTAAGATGTATGAGATACTGGATTAAGATTCTACATATGGATGAGAACAGGCTTTCTTTTAAATCCTACAAGATGCTTTATGATCTAGATGCCAAAGGGAAAAACAACTGGTCTACACAAATACGCACCTGTTTGTGTGAACTCGGATTAGGATTATTTTGGCTCAATCAAGGTGTTGGAAATCGTAGAGGGTTTATAAACGCTTTCAGGCAAAGATTGATTGACTTCCGATGGCAGCAATGGAGTGATCATATACAAATCAGTGAAAGATATCAAATATATAGACAAGTTATTAGTTCACATGATGTCAAACCGTATCTAAAGCTTGATATGGACATTCATTTGAAAAGAATTATGTCTAAGTTCAGACTTGGCGTATCAGGTATAGATGTTCATAAATTCAGATACAGAGAAGATGATGTTGATGACCCCAGGTTACTATGCCCATTATGTAAACAAGCTCCTGTGGATGAAGTACATTTTGTGTTATGCTGTCCAGTGTTATAGGATATTAGGCAGAGTTAAGTTAAAGTCTGTCCCGAGCCTAAGGCTCATCAGGCCGGTGCTTATCCCGGTTTCTGTGGCGTTAAGCGACTGAGAGTCATAGACTCTCCCCCTGGATAGGACGCCAGTCTATCGCAGGGTTAACCCCCAACACAAGGTTGGTACCCCCTTTTACACCTGGGTGGGGTGAGAAAATAGCCGTAAAGTGCCTTTTCCAAGGGCACAATGCCATAGC
>CM060340.1:45227027-45237027 GCA_030674155.1 Stramonita haemastoma
GAGGGGGGTGGGGGCAGACAGACAGGCAGACAGACAGGCAGACAGACAGACAGACAGACAGGCAGGCAGACATAGAGAGAAAGACAGACAGACAGAGACAGACAGACAGACAGACAGAGACAGACAGACAGACAGACAGACAGACAGACAGACAGACAGACAGACAGAGACAGAGAGACAAGGCTGAGGGGATCAGAAGTGGGGCAGATCCCCACAGGTCTGTCTAGAGGTGCAGAATGTCCTCTTTAGCCACGTGTCCCTCTCAGTCTGACCGTTTTTATATTCCTCCATTTTTGAAAAAAAAAATATTCTATTATATGGAGGATAATGAGATAAGTACCCGTGTGCTTTTTTTTTACATCCAATCCCCGTATATATACAGTTTTGTAAATCTTGTCATATGTTCCCGCCAGCACACAATGGCCTACTCCCATGAAAAGCGGAACAGGATTTAACGTGTGCGCAAGATGTTCTACGTGCGTTCGCACATGGGGCCTCGGTTTAAAGTCTCATCTGGAGGACTATTGGGAAGAGTGGAGTCAGCACTGACGTTAACTTCATGAGAAAACTCCTCTCGAACGGGAATCGAACCTGGGTCGTCAAATTGCGAGCGCGCAAAGTTCTGACCACTAGGCTACCCTGTTGTGGCATCATGTGTTCTCCCATGCAACACCTCACTCTTTGACCTTGACCGTCTGGCTTGCCACGAAGACAGATTGTCAATTTCACCATTGCCGCATTCCGCGTCGTCATCTGCACGTGCAATTCGTGCTCTCTGGCCTTGACCGTCTGGTAGCCTGCATTCCTCGTCATCTGCACGTGCAATTCGTGCTCTATGGCCTTGACCGTCTGATGGGGGTCGTCAGTTTCACCAGTTCTGCATTCCACGGCATCATCTGCACGTGCAATTCGTGCTCTGTTGGCCTTGACTGTCTGGAATTAGACCAAAAGGGGAATCCCCGTCCCACCCTTACTCTCTCTTGCTGCCCTGGCTGCTGTCACTGAAGGGGGACGGGATAGCCTAGTGGTCAGAACATTGCGCTCGCAATTTGACGACCCAGGTTCGATTCCCATTCGAGGGGATTTTTCTCCTGGAGTTAACTTCAGTGCTGACTCCACCCTTCCCAAAAGTCCTCCAGATGAATAATAATAATAATAATAATAATAATAATAATAATAATAATAATAATAATAATAATAATAATACATGGAATTTATATAGCGCTATATCTTGTAAAAACAAATCAAAGCGCTTGCACTCGACCCTCACAACAAACAACCAATGACAATAAATAATTCTAGCAAATTCGAAACCACACACACGCGTGCGCGCGCGTGCGCACACACACACACACACACACACACACACACACACACACACACACACACACACACACACACACACACACACACACACACTTATAGAGGTTATACATTTTGACAGGGTGAATGGAATTTCAAATGTTGAAGGCAGGGACAAATAGGAGATGAAAACAGAAGACAAAAATCTTAGGTTTGAAACAAGTGTGTCTTGAAGTTGGATTTTAAAGTGTCATATGTAGGCTTCTGCCGAAGGGAGAGAGGGAGGTCATTCCAGATTGATGGACCAGAAATAGAGAAAGAGCGGCGGCCAACGGTAGATAGGTTGAATCTCGGAATTTTTAAGGATAAGGTATCTGCAGCCGAGCGGAGGGAACGAGAAGGTGTGTACACGTGAAGACATTCACAGAGGTAGGAGGGTGCTGTTTTGTGGAGACATTTATAACAGAGAGTACTGATCTTGTAGTTAACTCTCTGTGGCACAGGCAGCCAGTGGAGAGATTGCAAGAGAGGAGTAATGTGCTCAGATTTTTTCTTTCTGAGGACCAGTCGAGCTGCAGAGTTTTGTATACGTTGGAGAGAGTGGATAGATGATGCTGGAAGACCAGCCAAAAGAGAATTGCAATAGTCCAGACGTGAAAGAATAAGAGAAGTGACTAGTTTGGATGTTGCATCAGTGGACAGGTACTTTCGAATTGCACTAATACGCCGTAGTTGATAGTAGCATGACTGACAGGTCTGGGTGATGAATTTTTGCATGGAGAGTGTGTTGTCAATGACGACTCCTAGATACTTTACAGCACTGGATAGAGGGACTGACGTATTGCCGAATTCTATTGAAGTTGTTGTGATAAAAGACAGTTTGTGTTTGGTCCCTACAAGCATGGATTCGGTTTTATCTGCGTTTAATTGGAATTTGTTCTGTATCATCCAGTTTGGGATATCTTGAAGGCAGTATGACATATTTGTCAAGAGAGAAGGCAGGTTTTCAGGTGTATCACTGCTTAGAATCTGAGAGTCATCTGCATAAAAGTGATGGTTGATCTGATGACGGTTAATAACATGTGACAGGGGAGCAGTATAGAGAGTAAAGAGAACAGGGCCTAGAACAGATCCTTGAGGGACTCCGCATTCTAGTTTGGTTGGTGTGGAATGAATCTTGTTTACTGCCACAGTTTGGAATCGGTTTGTCAGGTACGAACTAAACCAGGTGAGGGCAGTGCCTTTAATACCGAAAGTGTTTTGAAGACGGGAGAGAAGAATTGAATGGTCTATAGTGTCAAATGCTGCAGATAAGTCGAGAAGAGTGAGGAGGGAGATTTTCCCTGAGTCAGAAGCTTGTAGAAGCGAGTTTAAGGTGTGCACTAGGGTGGTTTCGGTGCTGTGGTTGATGCGGTAGGCAGACTGGAACGGGGGGAGGAGACTGTTGAAATGGAGATGGCTGTTGAGTTGTTTCAGAACAACTTTTTCAAGGACTTTAGAGATAAAAGGCAGATTGGAAACAGGTCTATAGTTCTTCAGAGTGTTAGGGTCGAGGTCGTGCTTTTTGAGTAGGGGTGTAACTATTGCAGTTTTGAGAGCTGGTGGAAAAATCCCTGAAAGAAGAGAGGAGAGAAGAAGAGGAAAGAAGAAGAGATGAGACTTTAAACCGAGGCCTCGTGTGCGAAGGCATGCAGAACATCTTGCGCACACGTTAAAACTTGTTCCGCTTTTCGTAAGAGTAGGCCATTTTGTGCCGGTGGGAACAGATGACAATATTTACAAAACGGCATACACTCAGGGACTGGATGTAAAAAAAAAAAAAGCACAAGAGTGCTTATTCCATTATCCTCGATATAAAAGAATAAATAAATAAATAAATAAATAAATAAATAAATAAATAAATAAATAAATAAATAGAGGGAAAATGTGTTCTCTTCGTGTGTGGTCAGAGCGCTCGCTTTGCCCCCAGCCAATGTTAAGCAGCATCGAGCGTAGGTTCTTTGTTTTGTTTTGTTTTGCAGCCAGTCCCAAAGTGTATGCAGGTTTTTGTTGTGAATTTGGTTCATCCGTTCCCACCAGCACTTGTGACCTACTCTTCCTAAAGGCGGAACAGGGTTTAACGTGTTTATTAATGAAAATTAGTCTTTATATACAGCGTGATCTATACACACCAACATACCCAGTTCTAAGTCTATAACCTTTATAAGTGTGTGCGCACGGGCGTATTTGTTTGTGTGCGTGTGTGTGTTCAATTTCTTTTAACGTCTTTTCACAAATTGTGATATTAGACGGAAATGTGAGAGAGAGAGAGACAAAGACAAAGAAAGACAGAGGGGGAAGGGTGTGTGAATGTCAGGGGAAGAGGGCGTAGTTGGTAATGTATGGAAGATGGAATTTCAGAGGATCAATAGGGCCTACACGTGGATTGATAAGAAAAAATAATTAAAAAACCTTAACATTACTTACCTAATAAACTACAATGAACAAAAAGGAAAATGCAGTTCTAACAATTCTTAACAAAAACAGTAATTCCAAAGAAAAAATGTGAGGTAATTTCACCTGAGAAAAAAGTCGTAATTAGCCCCCCCCCCTCCCCCCCCCCCCAAAAAAAAGAGAAAGAAACACCACCAACAATAACAACAAATTTTTTTTTTTTAATGTGTGTGTGTGTGTGTGTGCGTGTTTGCGTTTGCGTGTGTGCACATTCGAATTTGTTAAAATTATTGTTGTTGACTGCTTCTGTCTCGTATAGGTCGAATGCAAGCGCTTTGATTTGTTTTTGCAAGATATAGCGCTATATAAATTCCATGTTGTATTATTATTATCATTATCATTATTATTATTATTTTTTTTAAATTATTATTATTATTATTATTATTATTATTATTATTATTATTATTATTAATTCAAAGACGATAGAAGCAATTGATGACTGAATTTCTAAAAACGTTATTTAAAACAAAACAAAACAAAACCCAGAAGAGAAAAAAAAAACCACAACCAAAATGAATCATTACAGATGCTATTTTCACTACCCCTATTATTAACACGCTGGTTGTTTTCCTGGGGCCGTGCGGTAACTCAGTAATATGAGACCCTCTTCCCCTGGCCCCTAGGGAATTTACTCTTTACACATCTGTATTTATATATTTATTATCTGTAAATTTATACCACTTTATGTCACAGCAGATTTCTCTGCATGAAATTCAGGCTGCTCTCCCCGGGGAGAGAGCATCGCCACAGGTGCAGCGCCTACCCATTATTTTTGTTCTTTTTCCTGTCTGCAACTATATTTGTTTCCTGATCAGAGTGGCTTTTTTCTACAGAATTTTGCCAGGGGCAACTCCCTTGTTGCCGTGGGTTCTTTCACTTGCGCTAAATAGTGATGTGTAACACACAGGACCTCAGTTTATCGTCTCATCAGAAAGACTAGCACCCAGACCACCACTCAGGGTCTAATGGATGGGGGAAAAGGTTTTGGGCCCAAATGGGAATCGAACCACCGCACACACGGACCCGGACTTTATGCTTTCTAGGCAGGCAGGTTACCTCTAGACCACATGTCCACCTAAGACCCTCTTCCCCTGGACCCTAGGGAATTTGCTCTTTTCGACCCAACTGTGAACTGGGTGTTATTGGTCAAAATACCAAGCCTCGTCTTAATGTGACTGCTGACTAAAATAGCACAGCCGCCAAGGATTAAATTCTGACATGAAGAGTGATAGCAAGCCAGTTTGTATACAGATACCTGCTATCACAGTGAACATTAGCGTGGGAAACAATGAATCTGTGCCCCCTGGGAGTTATAGTAAACAGTGAAGTTATGCAAGACTCTTGGAAATGGGTAATTTTGATACTTTAAATCCTTCCCATCCCCCTCTACACCCCTACCTCTCCACCCCCTACCTATCCCCCCCCCCTGCCATACCTATCATTCTACCCCTCCTCCCCCCACCTACCTACCCCCCCACCTCCCCTCCCCCTATACCCCCTCCTACTTATCCCCCTCCTTCTCCTCCCCCCACCTACCTACCCCCCTCCCCCTCCTTCTGTCTATCCCATCTCCTCCCCTCTCTACTTATCCCCCTCCTCCCATCACCCTCCCCCTCCCCCTCCAAAATGGAAAAATAAAGCACAAACATGGGAAGACAGACAACACATCTCCTCCAAAGCTCAGAGGATTAGAAGGTAGGGGGTGATCCCCGTAGAGATCTGCCATTCCTAATTCAAAGCTTAAATTGTTGCCTTCATAGTTTTTCAACATATTATTACACTAACAATTCCACACTTTGCGGGTTCTTTTCCCATGTCTGATCAGAAATTGAAAAAAAAATTAATCTTAAACATTTCTTGTCACCATGTACTGTTTCAAACAGGTAAACAGCACAGTCTAAAATTTTATTATTTTAAAAATGCTGCTTCAGTTACATTAGATACAGATTTTCCTTTAGATTTCTGAGTAACTTAAAACAATAAAAAGGAACATAACTGTGATGACAGCCTTTGAAGGGGGGTAATATTGCCTTAAAATAAATTAACGTTTTATCAGCATATAGAATGTATCAGAAATTGTAAATACATGCAGCATAAATTAACACAGGTAAAACAACTTACAGTTTGAAGACAGTTGCCATTGGCAAATTTGTTATCGGGGGGCAATGCAGGGACAGATAAGAAATGAAACAGAAGGAGAAATTCTTATGTTTGAAATAAGTATATCTTGAGACTGGATTGAAAACTGTCATAAGTAGGCTTTTAGTGAAGTGAGAGAGGGGGGTAATTCCAGACTGATGGACCAGAAAGAGAGAAAGAGAAATAAACAGACATGCAAAACACACACACACACACACACACACACACACACACACACACACACACACACACACACACACATACACACACACACACATGATTCAAGATTTAATTCCTTTCACCCCTTTTAGGGCATGGAAGATAACAAACGAATTCAACAATACTAATATTAGTATTATCAGTACTAACAGGAACTAAAAAGCAACAATTCAAACAAACAATATTAAAGACTCCAGACATTTTAAAGTATATCAATTTCTGTAAAAGACACACTCTACACTTGTGAAAGACAATAAAATTTCACGTAAAACCTTCAAATGTTATGAGTTTTGAGGGAGACAGGAGAATTTTTCAAGATTTACATTTTCACAGACTGCAAAAATCATAACTGTACATGGGTTGAAAAAATGCTGAGGAATAAAATCTTGTCGTAAATGTTTAAAGTAGGAAACATTCTATGATAAGTATATTTTTTCCCCTAAAACAGACATATTGCATTTTGAACATACTCTGTCTTCCCGTGGTATGTTATGGAAACATCCAATCTCAATAGAAAGCTTGTGACAACTGCAACTAAATTTCATAAGACTGTAAACATACACATCTGGCAGACAAGTTGTATACTTTTCCATACTAAAATTGGTTTTATAGTTTTTGTACTAAAGGCATCTACTATTACCCCACAGCTCAGCTCTCCTTTCATTAACAAACTTTTCTATTAAGAAGGTTTTGATAATTACAAGAACTGATAGAATTGATAGTTGAACAAAAGTGTCTCTCCCACAAAGTCAAATCTGCTGTGCACTAAAATGTTTTTTTTTTATCTTATTTAGCCATTCTGATTGAATCAGAGATTTTCATGTAAATCTTTCATCCTCTGGTAAACATTTGAGGATAGCTTTCCAGGATGAAAGTCAAGGGCTACATCCAGAAACAAACAATTGGAACAGAAATAGACAAGGAGTATCTGCCCCCTTCTCCATATACTAACGAATTTGACGTCGTACCCTTTAAACGAAAAACATTAAAAAATATTTTAACAGGAACTTTTTAATTATTGCTACGTTTTTGTAGCCCCAAATTTCACACCCATACAACAAAACAGGTAAAACAATGTTATCGAATAAATCAAGTGTCACATCTATAGGTAGTTCTTTTTACCATGCAGTCCTAATCAGACTAAACACGACTTTAGTAGTTTTGTTTTGTTTTGTTTTTTCTTTTCTTCCTCATAATATAAGTATGAATTGAAGTGTGGAGAGAATGTAATCTGACATAAGTTGCTTATTGACATTTTTTTTTTTTTTTTTTTTTTTTAAAGTCTTAAATAATGTTGGTGACATAGTATTGATATAAGCTGTTTGACACCATATGATTTTTTTAAAAAAACAATTTTAAATGTGTGCATGCCCATATGTTTGTTATGTTATTCCACTCAGTGGTGATGGGTATTATCATATGGTATTGTTGCTTTAGTTGTTTTTTCTTTTCTTCCTTCTAATATATAATCCGTGTGGATTGGTTTTTTGATGTTTTGGTCTGATTGTTTGTTTTTTGGTGTTGTTGTTTTTGTTTTTTTGTTTTTTTGTTTTTTTTTTAAGTCTTAAATAATGGTTGGTGACATTGATTGATATAAGCTGTTTGACACCATATGATTTAAAAAAAAAAAAAATTTAAATGTGTGCATGCCCATATGTTTGTTATGTTATTCCACTCAGTGGTGATGGGTATTATCATATGGTATGTTGCTTTAGTTGTTTTTTTCTTTTCTTCCTTCTAATATATAATCCGTGTGGATTGGTTTTTTTGATGTTTTGGTTTGATTGTTTGTTTTTTGGTGTTTTTTTTATGTGTTTTTTGTTTCTTTGTTTGTTTTTTGTTTTTCTTTTGTTTGATTGTATGTTTGTTAGCGTATATGTTATTTCCTCTCAGTGATGATGGGTATTATCATAAGGTATTGTTGTGTTTGTTGTTTTTTCCTTATCTTCTTTTAAAAATATAAAGTATGAATTGAAGTATAGAGATATTGTAATCTGACATAACTTGCTTATAGATTTTTTAATTTTTTTTTTATACTTATTTATTTTTAAAATTGTTGTTGTTGTTGTTGTATTTATTCATTTTTTTAAAAAATTATTTTTTTATTATTTATTATTATTATTATTATTATTATTATTATTATTATTATTATATTATTATTATTAAATAATGTTTTTTGGTTACATTGTAATTGATATAAGCTGTTTTTTTTGTTGTTGTTGTTTTGTTTTGTGTGTGTGTGTGTGTGTGTGTGTGTGTGTGTGTGTGTGTGTGTGTGTGTGTGTGTGTGTGTGTGAGTGTGTTTTTTTGTTGGTTTTTTTTTTTTTTTGACACTATATGATTTTTTAAAAAAGACTTTAAATGTGTGCATGTACTACGAGTATACGAGCTGAGTGGAAGAGCGCAAACCGTGTGTGTGTGTGTGTGTGTGTGTGTGTGTGTGTGTGTGTGTGTGTGTGTGTATGTGTGTGTGTGTGTGTGTGTGTGTGTGTGTGGTGTGTAGGTGCACGGGTGGGTGTGTGTGTGTGTGTGTGTGTGTGTGTGTGTGTGTGTGTATGGGTGTGTGGGTGTATGTGCATATGTGTGTATGGCTTTTGAGTAGATTTTAAAAAAAAAAAAAATTTTATTTTATTTAATTTATTTATTTATTTTATTTATTTTATTTTCTCTTTTGGTTGTTGTTATAGTAGTTGCTTGTATTATTTATAGGTATAGTTTATTTTAAAGTTGTTGAAATCATGTTAGCAAGTTAATGTTGGTGAAATGTTTGTTGTTGTTCTTTTAATTGTTTGTTTGCTTTTTCCCCTTTTCTTTCTTTCGTTGGCTTTTTTGTTTGCTAGGGATTTTCTGCTTTGTTTTTTGTTGGTTTTTTGTTTTGTTTTTGACTTGATTTTTGCTATTGTTTTGATTTTTTTCTTTTCTTTTCTTTAGATAGATGGCTTGATGGAAAAAAGCAGATCGCTGCTTACTCAATGTACCATCTGGAAATAAAAATTTGATTGATTGATTGACACACACAACACACACACACACACACACACACACACACACACACACACACACACACACCACACACACACACACACACACACACACACACATGCTGTGTGGCTATTTCATATCAATATTACTTCCCCTTCAGAGACTATCTTAAACAATTTAATCCTTTTTAATTGTTTAAAATTGCTTAGTAATCCAGACAAAAGTTGCCATATCATGGAAAAGAAGCAACAACTTTTATATGAATTTGTAGGAATTGCTGTTTACCTGTCTTGAACAAGAACAAAATGAAGTAACTGATTGTAAATATATAAAAAAAATTTCATTTTCAAACTAATATAGGAAAACACCTTCAAAGTTTGGAATTGTTTGTTTGATAACCTGCCATGAAAAGTAGATTGCTGTAACTTGAGCTGAGTTAGGAATGGCAGATCTCTACAGGGATCTCCCCCAAACTTCTAATCCTCTGAGCTTTGGAGGAGATGTGTTGTCTGTCTTCCTGTGTTTTTGCCTGGATGAGAGGGGGAAGGAGGCCGCTGTCGCTGTCGCGGGTAGATAGGACAGGGGGTAAGGAGGTAGGAGGAGGGGGGAGGAAGGGGGGGAGATAAGACAGGGGGTGGAGAGGTAGGGGGTGGAGATAGGACAGGGGGTGGAGAGGTAGGAGGAGGGGGGTGGAGAGGTAGGGGGTGGAGATAGGACAGGGGGTGGAGAGGTAGGAGGAGGGGGGGGGTAGAAGGGAGGGGATGGGGAGGAAGAGGGGTGGGGGGATGGGGTGGAGGGGATGGGGGGGATGGGGAGGGAGGGGGAGATAGGACAGGGGGGGAGATAGGACAGGGAGGTAGGAGGA
>CM060340.1:45242870-45250370 GCA_030674155.1 Stramonita haemastoma
CTTTGTTATATTTTTTGTCATAAAACTGGATTGACTGATGTGCTCAAACATTTTTGTCTTACTATGACCAAGTGTAATTTTAGAGAGACTGGATTTTTTTTTTCGGCCAATGAAGAAAGACTGTAGAGCACCCACATAAAGAAAACAAAGAAAGAAAGAAAAAAAGATGCCCCAAAAAAGATGGTGCTCCATGATCTGCATGCAACTGAGGCATTTCGTCATTTATTTTTATCCATTGCTATGATGGCCAGTAAGTTTTGACCTGACTGAAAAAAGTTTTGTACTTCAATTTTATCTGTTTGTTTTATTCTTTTTTTGTTTAGATTTTTCTTGGCTTGTAATTTTCTGTTTATCTTACAAAATATCAGAAGTAATCGGCCCCTATGCTATCTTCGATTTTTCTTTCCAACAAGAAACGCTTATGTCCCTCTATCTAGATCTAGATCAATTTTATCGTGTGATAATGATTAGTCTCAATAGAAATGGAAATATGGTATGGCTTAATTTTAGTTGCAGTTATATGATAATAACTGTATTGCTTTTTATCATGAGAGCTGTTGTTATTGGGTCTTTTTTGTGAATGTTTTGGTTGGCTGGCTGGGTAAAGCATAAAGATAACCAGCGCGTGTATTTTTTATTATCATTATTATTTTATTACGATGATAAACATATAAGCACTCGTGGTCATTTTTTACATCCATTTCTCATGTTATGCTTTTTTCTTTCAATTTTGTTAACCACGCCCACGGATACACACTGGCCTACTCTTCCGAAAAGCGGAACAGGTTTTAACAAGTGAGCCAGACGTTCTGCGTGCGTTCGCATTCATGACTTCGGTTTATAGTCTCATCCGAAGGATACTTGTGTCAGTGTGTGTGTGTGTGTGTGTGTGTGTGTGTGTGTGTGTGTGTGTGTGTGTGTGTGTGTGTGTGTGTGTGTGTGTGTGTGTGTGTGTGTGTGTGTGTGTGTGTGTGTGAGAGAGAGGTAAACATTTTGCTCTGTCCTGCATGTTGGTTAGCCAGCCTGTTAATGTTCGTGCTCAATGGTTTTTTATGTTTTAAGGAGTATACAAAAACACTGCATTTGAAGTAAAGTATGTTTTTGCGACAGTTTTTTTCCGTTTCTATACATTTTGAATGCGCGCGTGTGCGTTTTATACATTTATCTAATTAATTTCGAGGATAATGGAATAAGCATTCATGTGCTTTTATTACAGCCAGTCCCTGTGTGTATGCAGTTTTGTAAATTTTGTCATCCGTTTCCACTGGCACACAATGGCCTACTCTTGCAAAAAGTGGAACAGGTTTTAACGTGTGCGCAAGATGTTCTGCGTGCGTTCGCACATGGCATCTTGGTGCGTTCGCACACGGGGCCAGGGTTTATAGTCTCATCGAAGGACTTTTAGGGAGAGTGGAGTCAGCACTGATGGTAACTCCTGGAGAAAAATCCCCTCGAACAGGAATCGAACTCGGGTTGTCAAATTACGAGCGCAATGTTCTGATCACTAGGCTATTCCGTCCGCCTGTGTGTGTGTGTGTGTATGTGTGTGTGTGTGTGTGTGTGTGTGTGTGTGTGTGTGTGTGTGTGTGTGTGTGTGTGTGTGTGTGTACGTTCTTGCGTGCGCGCGCGCGCGCGCGCGCACACGTGTGTGTGTGCGCGTACGTGCGTGTGCTTTTTTGTGAAAATTCCGCGGTTATATTCTTTGTACATTTCAAGCTTAACAACTCTGATGATTTCGGGGGAAAATATTCTGATATTTTTCTGTAAATGTTAGCTTTCTGTAGCAACTTTTTTGTTTTGAGAAATCGGTTTTTGCACCATTTAGTCTGCGTGTTTGTCAAACTGGCCTCCTTCGTTTGCTGGTTTGTTTGTCCGTTCGTTTGTCTGAACCTCTTTACCAAGGCTGATGTGGGATGGGTTTGATGAACTGTCTAAGCTAGTCAGTTCGTTTGTTGGTATGTATGTTTGTTTGTTAGTCAGTCAGTCAGCTAGTTACCTCGTTAGCTATTTATTAGTGAGTCAGTCTTGGCAGGATGTCATTTAATCAATCAGCTTGTTAGTGGTAAGTTAATCACAGTGAGTGATATTTTGGTTTAGTTTTTTTTTGTTTGAATTCTTTTATTTCGAGGATAATGGAATAAACAAACATGTGTGGCTTCTTTACATACAGTATCCCTTTGCATACAGTTTTGTAAAGTTTCTCGTATTTTCGCACTGGCACACAATGGCCTACACTTCCGAAAGGTGGAACAGGTTTTAACGTGTGCAGATGTTTTGCCTTCGTGCGCACACAGGACATCGGTTTAGTATAGTCTCAACCGAAAAACTTTAGGGAAAATGGTATGTTAATCAGAAAGACGACCACACGCTAACACACACAAAACACACACACACACACACACACACACACACACACACACACACACACACACACACACACACACACACACACACACACACAAAAAAAAAACACAAGCGTGTGCACTCATATACACACCCAAGAAAAATGCACACAAAAACGCAAGCGCGCGGACGCTTATGCACGCACATACGCACCCGCAAGAAAAAGACAAAAATCGGGAAGATTTAACAAAGTGCCGGTTTGAATCCCGTCCTATTCGGATTTTTGCGCAGTAACAGAGCCCACGGCACCAGGAGAGTGCTCTACTGTATGCATACACACTTTACTAGCATTTTTGATACTGGTGGCGCTGTTCTTGTGTGCGATACTGAAGCCAAGAAAACAATCTGGCTTCAATATAGTAAGAGTTGTCTGGACGAAAGCTTGAACAATGTATATGCAACAAACAAATAGTAGTTTTTGTAATAAAAATGATAATATACAATGTGATGCACCACAGGACAGTGCAGGAAAGTCATCACACGCTCACACACAAACACACAAAAACGAGTATGCTCGCGCATACACACCCCGAATAATGAGGCGCATATCGAAAAGATATGACAAAGCCTCCGTTTGAGTTTCGTCCTACTTTTGCGCAGTAACCGAGCCCATAGCACAATCAGAGTGCTCTACTGTACGCAGACACACTATAATAGCATCTTTGATGTGGGTGGCGCTGTTCTTGTGGCGCCACCCCAGCTCCGAAAAGGACTGCGAAGCTTGAATATAGCCAATCTTTTCGGAATGAGACGCGGTACAGTGTACGCCACAATACAGAATATTACACATAGTATTAATGATAATATACAATATGATGCCCCACAGCACAGTGCAGGGTCATCACCACACACACACTTACAACAACAACAAAAAAGCCAGGGACAGAATCAAAAGCGCTCACACGCTTACGCGCGCGCATATACACCTCCAAGAATAAGGTACATATCGAGATGTAACAAAGTGTCAGTGAGATCCCCCGTCCAACATGGACTTAAGTGTAGTAACGAAGGCCACAGTACCATCAGCGGGCTCTACTGTATGCATCCACAAATTACTAGCTTCTTTCTCACGGTGGCGCTGCTTTTGTGGCGACACCACAGCCCCGAAAAGGACAACTTGGCTTGAATATAGCCAGCCGTGTCGGAACGAAAGCTGGTAAGGTGTATACAACAATACACAGTATTACAAATAATATTTAAAAAATGATGACAATAAACAATATGATGCACCACAGCATAGTGAAGGGTTTGGGCCACATGCACATACACAAAAAAACTACACAATCACAAGCCACGCATACTCCCGCACATATCCCCCCCCCCCCCCCCCCCCGAATAAAGCGCATAATTATGGACAAGATATGATACAATGCCGGGCTGAGTCCCGTACTACCCCGACTTGTGCACAGCAACAGAGCCCACAACACCTTGACAGAGCCCTACTCTATGCATACACACTTTACAAGCCTCTTTGATATTAGTTTGTGTGAAGGAAAGCTGGTAAGTGTACGCGACAAAAAACAAGCATTGCGCAAAGGAATAATGACAATATACAGCGATATGATGCATCAGGGCAAAGTGTCAGTTCCCAGCCACAGTCCAGTGAAGACGTGTCCTGAGAGGTCTCCAGTAAAAGTTCTTTTTCGGGAAGTGCCACTGGTTTAGTTTTCAAAACAAAAAAAATTCATAAAGGGGTTAATTTTAACTATATTTTAACTACTCCACAAAGCTTTTCTGTGAATGTGTGATTCTCAACAACACCTACAGTGCTGAGGCAACAGCGATGTGGGAACAAAGGGAAGATGTACAATGGACCCCGACGTAACTGGACCGCTTAAGAGTCTGAAGACTCAAGTGAAGTGCTTTTGTGAGGTAAGTGGGTGAGACTGTCCAGTGCCTTTCCCTGGAGAGAAACACACACAGATTAATGTTGTTGTGGTTTCCGTGGTGACAAACTGTAAACAGAACAATGTCGCACTCATTGTGTATAGGAGATGGCCATTAAAATGGCACAAAGCAGATGACATTTATCATCATCACTTTACTCTCTATGTTTTTTTTCTAATCTGTATTCTTTCCAGACCGATCCCAACCATCAATCATGTGAACTAGGATGTTAATCTTTTGAGTGATGTAATGCTTTAAACCTTGAGGCCTTTGACTCGGTTGTAGGAAAAAAAAGTCACTGGAAAAAAGTCACAGAAAAAAAGTCACAAAATTGAGTAGGAAAAAAAAGTCACTGGAAAAGAAGTCACAATCAGGTCAAACAAAGCCAAGTAAAATCCAGTTCAAGTCAACAACTATTTATTTCATCTGAGCAGGATAAAAGCCAATGTCATAGATTCAAGAGAGTAAAAGATTTTAAAAACTGTAACAATACCAGTCTAGCTCCTCTAGCTATTTGCAGACCCCACTCATGTGCATCAATTAAGATTAGCTCTCTCTCTCTCTCTCTCTCTCTCTCTCTCTCTCTCTCTCTCTCTCTCTCTCTCTCATCTCCTCTCTCTCTCTCTCTCTCTCTCTCTCTCTCTCTCTTCTCTCTCTCTCTCTGTGGGAGCCGGTGCCGGTGGGAACAGATGACATTTACAAAAGTGCATACACACGGGGACTGGATGTAAAAAAGCACAAGAGTGCTTATTCCATTATCCTCGATATAAAAGAATAAATCAAATCAAATCTCTCTCTCTCTCTGTCTCTCTCTCTCTCTCTCTCTCTGTCTCTCTCTGTCTCTCTCTGTCTCTCTCTCTCTCTCTCTCTCTCTCTTCTCTCTCCCCTCTCTCTCTCTCTCTCCTCTCTGGTCCTGATGAATATTTGCTATTTTCTCATTTTCATAAGTATATATATATTATCTTTTAAAGCATTGAGTTTGATTTATAACTTTGAATGTTGCTTCGCTCCTATTTGACATTTCTTTTATATAATCCTTTGTGTGTGTGTGTGTGTGTGTGTGTGTGTGTGTGTGTGTGTGTGTGTGTGTGTGTGTGTGTGTGTGTGTGTTGCTTTTCGGGGTTTTCTATTCCTTGTTTGGTTTGGCCACATTGTGAGCTTATAGATCTAGGTTTCATTGATTTTTTTTTTTTTAAATAGAAGTGTGAGTCTTCTGACATATTTTGTAGACTGGTTTGTTTTGATGACGATGTAACTTGAAGATGCTCTCTCTCTCTCTCTCTCTCTCTCTCTCTCTCTCTCTCTCTCTCTCTCTCTCTCTCTCTCATCTCTCTCTCTCTCTCTCTCTCTCTCTCTCTCTCTCTCTCTCTCCTCTCTCTCTCTCTCTCTCTCTCTCTCTCTCTCTTCCTTCATTTCCTTTCCCTTTCCTTTCCCTTCCAACTTCACATATTCTATCCTAGACTTGTTATGGAGAGGAGTTTTTTGGTTTTTATGTTGGATTCAAATTATGTTACCATTGGAATATAGAGATGTGTTTTCACGTAGCTTTTTGTATTTAAAGGTTTTTTTTATGTTTTGGGTTTTTTTTAATCTGTTTTTTCCCTTTTATGCCTACTTTGCTTGTTTTCCCGCTTACACACACACACACACACACACACACACACACACACACACACACACACACACACACACACACACACACACACACACACACACACACACACACACACACACGTTTGTTTAAATAGTTATTAGTGTATCCAGTTAGGATGACGCGTTTTGTTGAATGTATCCCTTTTTTTTTTCTTTTAAAATATTGGTTGAACTGCTGTTGGTGGTGATACTGGTATGTAGGGGTAGGGAGGGGGGTTCTTAGCTTTATTCCCTGATCAGGGCAAGGGCCGGATGAAAAAAAGTATGTAATGCTTACTCTGTAACCTTTGAAAAATAAAGAAAGATTATTCATTCTCTCTCTTCTCTCTCTCTCTCTCTCTCTCTCTCTCTCTCTCTCTCTCTCCTCTCTCTACTCTCTCTCTCTCTTCTCTCTCTCTCTCTCTCTCTCTCTCCTCTCTCTCTCTCTCTCTCTCTCTCTCTCTCTCTCTCCTCTCTCTCTCTCTCACACACACACACACACACACACACACACACACACACACACACACACACACACACACACACACACACACTCAGGGGGGACGAATAGCCTAGTGGTCAGAGCATTGGGCTGGCAATTTGACGACCCGAGTTCGAATCCCATCGAGGAGATTTTTCTCCTGGAGTTAACATCAGTGCTGACTCTACTCTCCCCAAAAGTCCTTCGGATGAGACTTTAAACCGAGGCCCCATATGCGAATGCATGCAGAACATTTTGCACACGTTAAATCCTGTTCCGCTTTTCGTAAGAGTAGGCCATCGTGTACCGGTGGGAATAGATGACATTTCCAAAACTGCATACACACGGGGACTGGACGTAGAGAGAGTTGTGAGTTTGTGTTCTATTGTGACTTTTTTTCCTGTTACTTTTTCTGTGACTGTTTTTCTGTGACTTTTTTTCCTGTGACTTTTTTTCCAATTACCGTTGACAGGAGGGGAAGGCCAACTGGACCAGAAGTTTTGGTAAAAACCTTTGTTAAAAAAGAAGAAAAATGAGTTTGATGAAGCAAGATTAGTGAAACGTAAGGAATCAATTCATGATGCAAAACTGTTTTGACAAACTATTCGGTCGGTAAACAAAAAAAAATCAATTTATAATAACATTAGCATTAATCAGTGGTACAAACCATTTCCTTGCACTATTTAATGAAGAAGAAGAAGAACCACAGCTAGAAGAAAATGGTGAGATTGAAGAGGATGACTTGTCAGATGTTTCCATGGCAACATGCAATGAGCCAATTTCTAGACAAGAGGTTATAGCCAGCATTGGTAAACTCAAGTCTGGAAAGAGTGCAGGTCCTGACAAGATTGTCAGTGAAATGTTGAAACATGCTGGTAATGATGTTATTGATTTTCTTGTTTCCTACTTTAATAAGCTCTTTGATTCTGGCCTTTTCCCCGTGGAATGGTCAAGATCAATAATAGTGCCTATCTTTAAAAAAGGAGATGTAGACCAGCCAGGCAATTATCGCGGAATAGCCTTGACTAGTGTAGTAAGCAAAGTCTACACCAGTATTTTAACCAAAAGGCTTTCTACATGGGCTAAGGAAGAAGAAA
>CM060340.1:45283952-45301452 GCA_030674155.1 Stramonita haemastoma
TTGTTGTTTTTTCAGTTCTTGTTTGTGTGTGTGTGTGGTGGTTGTGTGCAGTTAGAGAAAGATGATGACCTGATCTGCATACGGGGCAAAATCCTGCTGTCGCTGCGTTACGCCACAGCCAAGCAGTGTCTGTTCGTGCGTATCATTCGTTGTGCCGAACTGGTTGCCATGGATACCAACGGCTACTCCGACCCTTACGTCAAATTGTGAGTGACGTGATAGCCTCCTTGGGGAAGCCTAGCCTGTTAATTTGGTTTGAACAACAAATATGAGAGAGAGAGAGAGAGAGAGAGAGAGAGAGAGAGAGAGAGAGGAGAGAGAGAGAGAGAGAGAGAGAGAGAGAGAGAGAGAGAGAGAGAGAGAAGAGGACTGGCTTAGTGATACGGTGTAAGACTGTCGCTTCGACATTTTCCAAAAATGACACAGAGAGATTCAGGAACCAACTTCCGGCCATCAGGAAGGGTCGTCAAAGTACTGGTACTCACTGACAGAAAAAAGACGTCAGTGGGAAAAGCATGACGTAATCTTAAATCATTTTGTTGAGGATGGGTGGGAGTGAGAGAGGGGACAAACAATAAGAAAAAAGGAAAGGAACATGAAAAGGTAAAGAAGGGGGAAAAAAAGACTTTTAGAACAGTCTGCACAAATCCTAGTGAAAGTGAGCATAGTCTCTTTGAAAAAAGCAGGGTGGGCGTTTGCTAGGTAGTTACCCCTGTGCACAACTTTTGGCCCAAAGTGGGGGGTGGGCGTTTGCTAGATGGTGGGCTTACGCTAGGGATTTTACGGTATATATATAGATATAGATAGATAGATATATAGATAGATAGATAGATATAGATAGATATAGATAGATAGATATAGATAGATAGATAGATAGATAGATAGATAGATAGATAGATAGATAGATAGATAGATAGATATAGATAGATATAGATAGATAGATATAGATAGATAGATAGATAGATAGATAGATAGATAGATAGATAGATAGATAGATAGATAGATAGATATGACGCCCCACCACATAATGAGACGCATTGCACCAGAGGTCAATTTTTAGTTATTTACATGTTATCAAACTGCAATAAAATGGCTATACAATACAAAAAACAGATTGAATATCGGACAATTCTTGGAAAAGTTATTGCAAGTTGAAATGCTAGACTGCAGGAAATGACAAAATGAGAAATTGAAAAGTTTAGCATCCTAGTAGGTGGTCAGAATGAGGGCTTGGGCATTTTTAAAACCTGTTTAAAGGCAAAAGGAAACAAAATTATGATTTGATATTTCATTATAAGGTAGAATAATGGCTATACTTTAATAATTAATCAAAATATCAAAATTGCCAACTTGACCCCACCTGCCTTTAATGGCACCTAGCGAGAAAGTGGGTTATGGGCTAAGCGACTCATTTCCTGGTGGAGCGCCATATATATATATATATATATATATATATATATATATATATATATATATATATATATATATTTGTGTGTGTGTTTTGTTCTACTATATTATTTTAATATTGTGTGTGCGTGTTTGTGTGTGTGTGTGTATGTGTGTGTGTGTGTGTACGTGTTTGTGTGTGTGTGTGTTTGTGTGTGTGTGTGTGTGTGTGTGTGTGTGTGTGTGTGTGTGTGTGTGTGTGTGTGTGTGTGTGTGCTGAAATATGTCTGTGCGAGCGCATGCGTGCTCATTGAATTAACAGTTTTAAACTTATCTTTAGGAATTCAGCGATTCTGCATTTTTGGATTTGAAAATCAACATGTCATATCATGAGCGCTTGTATTGTGTTTGTATTGCTACAGTTATCTGTGTTTGTATTGCTACAGGTATCTGTGTCTGTATTGCTATAGGTATCTGTTTGTATTGCTACAGGTATCTGTGTTTGTATCTGTGTTTGCATCTGTGGTTGAATCGGTACAGGTATCTGTGTTTGTTTTGCTACAGGTATCTGTGTTTGTATTGCTACAGGTATCTGTGTTTGTTTGCTACAGGTATCTGTGTTTGTACTGCTACAGTTATCTGTGTTTGTATTGGTACAGGTATCTGTGTTTGTATTGCTACAGGTATCTGTGATTGTATTGCTACAGGTATCTGTGTTTGTATTGCTACAGGTATCTGTGTTTGTATTGCTACAGTTATCTGTGCTTGTATTGCTACAGGTATCTGTGATTGTATTGCTACAGGTATCTGTGATTGTATTGCTACAGGTATCTGTGTTTGTACTGGTACAGGTATCTGTGTTTGTATTGTTACACGTATCTGTGTTTGTATTGCAACAGTTATCTGTGCTTGTATTGCTACAGGTATCTCTGTTTGTATTGCTACAGGTATCTGTGTTTGTATTGCTACATGTATATGTGATTGTATCAGTGTTTGTATCTGTGATTGTATCGCTACAGGTATCTGTGATTGTATCTGTGATTGTATTGCTACAGGTATCTGTGATTGTATCTGTGATTGTATCTGTGATTGTATCTTTGATTGTATTGCTACAGGTATCTGTGATTGTATTGCTACAGGTATCTGTGATTGTATTGCTACAGGTATCTGTGTTTGTATCTGTGATTGTATTGCTACAGGTATCTGTGATTGTATTGCTACAGGTATCTGTGTTTGTATTGCTACAGGTATCTGTGATTGTATTGCTACAGGTATCTGTAATTGTATTGCTACAGGTATCTCAAGCCAGACAAGGAAAAAAAGTCCAAAGTCAAAACCACTGTGAAGAAAAGAACACTGAACCCTGAATACAATGAGGTGAGCTATAGTGCAGTGTGTGTGTGTGTGTGTGTGTTGTGTGTGTGTGTGTGTGTGTGTTGTGTGTGTGTGTGTCTGTGTGTGTGTGTCTGTGTCTGTGTTTGTGTGTGTGTGTGTGTGTGTGCGTGTGTGTGTGTGTGTGTGTGTTGTGTGTGTGTGTGTGTGTGTGTGTGTCTGTGTGTGTGTCTGTGTGTGTGTGTCTGTGTGTGTGTGTCTGTGTCTGTGTGTGTGTGTGTGGTGTGTGTGTCTGTGTGTGTGTGTCTGTGTGTGTGTGTTTGTCTGTGTGTGTGTGTGTCTGTGTGTGTGTGTCTGTGTGTTTGTCTGTGTGTGTGTCTGTGTGTGTCTGTGTGTGTGTCTGTGTCTGTGTGTCTCTGTGTGTGTGTGTGTTTGTCTGTGTGTCTGTATGTTTGTCTGTGTGTCTGTGTGTGTGTTTGTCTGTGTGTGTGTGTGTGTGTGTGTGTGTGTGTGTGTGTGTGTGTGTGTCTGTGTGTTTGTCTGTGTGTGTGTGTCTGTGTGTGTGTATGTGTGTATGTGTGTGTGTTTGTCTGTGTGTGTGTGTGTGTCTGTCTGTCTGTCTGTCTGTGTCTGTTTGTGTGTCTGCTTGTCTGTGTGTCTGTGTGTCTGTATGTGTGTCTCTGTGTGTGTGTGTGTGTGTGTGTGTGTGTGTCTGTGTCTGCGGTGTGTGTCTGTTTGTCTGTGTGTCTGTATTTGTGTCTGTGTGTGTGTTTGTGTCTGTGTCTGTGTGTGTGTCTGTGTGTGTGTGTGTGTGTGTGTGTGTGTGTGTGTGTGTTATGTATGTGTTATCAGGAGTTTATGTATGAAATCAAGCACAATGAATTGTGTGTGTTACGTGTGTGCGTGTGTGTGTGCGTGTGCGCGTGTGTGTGTCTGTGTCTGTGTGTCTCTGTGTCTCTGTGTGTGTGATTATTTTATGTAAATTTTGTCATCTGTTCCCACCAGTACACAATTGCCTACTCTTACGAAAACGTGTGTGTGTGTGTGTGTGTGTGTGTGTGTGTGTGGTGTTTGTGTGACACCAGGAGTTTATGTACGAAATCAAGCACAATGAACTGGCCAAGAAAACCCTGGAGATGACAGTGTGGGACAGAGACATTGGCAAAGTCAATGACTTCATTGGTGAGTGTATTCCTTCATCCATTCAATATTGACAAAACTGCATACACACGGGGACTGGATGTTTAAAAAAAAAAAAAAGCACATGAATGTTCATTCCATTATCCTTGATATAAAAGAATGAATGAATAAATTAATTAATTCATTTAGATTGATTTTATCCCCGAAGTCAGAATGCGGCTACCTTCATGATGGGCCCAAAATGGTCTTAATTAAATGCAAAATCTGACCATTGATGAACCTCGGAGCTCTAGCTAAGGAACCTGGGAAAAAAATTCACTTAAATTAATCATGTTCAATCCAAGGGAAACTACTCGTCCTGCTAACTGAATTAGTCTCTTTCAATCCAGTTCTGTCCCTTCAATTGTCGGTTGCTTTGTCTGTTATGCTTTTGGACTTTTTCTTACATCGCTCACCCTGAGTTGAGGATTTTTCATAAGGAAAATGATGACAAAGAAGAGGTCAATGGTGTACATGGTGTACAAGGCAACATTCACCTTTTTTTTTCTTGAGAGTGTTTCCTGAGCGTCAGGTAATATCACTGTGTCAATGTGATTCTTTTTTGTGGATTAGCTGATGGTAAGGTAAAGAAAGGTAAAGGTGTCCCATAACCTAGGCGGCCGTAGGGGAGCAAAGCATCAGAGACCTCAGTTTCTCAAGGGGCCAGCATATTGAGGGCGGCGCCCATCTCCTCTCCCTCGCTGTTTTACCTACATTTTATGGGACGGGATAGCTCAGTGGTCAGAGCCCTCGCTTTCCCCCAGCCAAGTTAAAGCAGTGTTAAGCGTGGTTACCAGTTGGATGGGTGACTGTTTGCATGCCTTGGCTTCAGTACAGTTCCCCCAGTTCACCCAGCTGTCAATGGGCACCTGCCTTTGTTAGGGTCAGGGAAGGTAAAGCAGCGAGGGAGAGGAGATGGGTGCCGTCCTCAATATGCTGGCCCCTAGAGAAGCTGAGGTCTCTGATGCCTCGCTCCCCTACAACCACCTAGGTTATGGGACACCTTTACCTTTTTACTTACGTTTTGTTAGGTAATCCTCTGTGTTTGCTTTTTTTTTGGTTTATTTATTCTTTTATATCAAGGATAATGGAATAAGCACTCATGTGCTTTTTTACATCCAGTCCCTGTGTGTATGCAGTTTTGTCAGATTTGTCATCTGTTCCCTCTGGCACACAATGGCCTACTCTTACAAAAAACAGAACAGGATTTAACGTGTGCACAAGATGTTCTGCGTGCGTTCACACACAGGGCCTCAGTTTATAGTCTTATCCGAAGGACTTTTGGGGAGAGAGGAGTCTGCACTAATGTTAACTCCAGGAAGAAAAATCCCCTTGGACGGGATTCGAACCCGGGTTGTCAGATTACAACCGCAATGTTCTGACTACTAGGCTATCCCATCCCCCAGAGAGAGAGAGGAAAGGCAAGGCAAGGCAAAATCTTTGATTTCGAGGATAATGAATAAGCACTCATGTGTGTGTGTGTGTGTGTGTGTGTGTGTGTGTGTGTGTGTGTGTGTGTGTGTGTGAGAGAGAGAGAGAGAGAGAGAGAGAGAGAGAGAGAGAGAAGAGAGAGAGAGAGAGAGAGAGAAAAACAGAACAGAATAGAACAGAACATCTTGCACTGCCATGGAAGCCTAGAGAAGGCTTAAAAACGCAGTCCAGAAAACACAACTGTAAAGGTGGTGAATTAATCCTGTTTGGTGGGGGGGGGGGTGCTTTGTGCCATTGCAGGAGGGGTTGTTGTTGTTGTAGTTTAATTTAAAGTCTATTCACACTTGGTGATATTAGACTAAACAAACAAAGAACAAAACAAAAAACAAACAAACAAAACCCTACCATAAAATATTTACAGAAGACTTGGAAATAATCCTAGCAACATCAGAAATCAACGGTTTTCGCGAAACTACATTCAATGGTTCCCTTGGAATTTCCATGCCATTTTCTTTATAAACTGAATTTAGAACTGAACATTGAAAAGTAATATGTTCACAAAATAGTGGTTCAGAACAGGAGCAAGTTACATTTCGAGAATATTTGGTCTTCCGGGAATTTAATCGCAACTTATAAATGATGTTAGAAATATGTCTTGGATAGCCCAGTATTTCAAATTTCCCATGGAAGTTATACTTATGTACATGATTTTCCAAAAATGAAAATGCAGGAGGGGTGCAGCTGGGCATCAATGCTAAAGGGGAGAGGCTGAGGCACTGGTTCGAAACCCTGAAAAACCCTGACCGGGAGTTCAGGCGCTGGCACACTCTGTCCGCGGAGCTGACTCCTGAGGTATGAATACTGTCTTTCAGCTGTGGGGTTGTGTTTTGTTTGCTGTTGTTGTTGTCGTCGTTGTTGTTGTTGTGTTGTGTTAGGTCTGTTTGGTTACGGGTTTATTTTTGTTGATGACTTGTGAATTTTAAAATGAGCTTGTTGATAGCACCGAGAGCTTGAAAAGTCTTGATTCATATCTCTGTTTTATTGATGTATCTGTTTATTCATTTATTAATGTATCTGTTCATCTATTTATTTATTTATTTATTCATTTTTTTCGTCCATTCGCTTTCTTGGTTACAAAGTTTTGTTGATGCCTAAGGGATTTAAAAGCTGAATATGTTAATAGCATTGACAGCTTGAACCGTCTTTATTCATTTATTTATTTATCTATCTGTTTATTCATCTGTTTGTTTATTTCTTCTATTCCTTTTCTCTCATCTTTTTTCTTCTTCACCTTCACCTGTCCCGTAGTCCCGTGGACCGTGAGGGCACAACTGAAGATTTTGCAACCAGCTTCCTCCACTCCCCACGGTCCTCCGCCCTCCTTAGTAGGTCGTTCTACCCAAGGCCTGTCCACTCTCTGATGTTGTCTTCCCATCGTTTCCTCTGTCTGCCTCTCCGCCTCCCTCCCCTTACTGTTCCCTGTAAGACAGTCTTGGCCAGTCCAGATGATCGTGTGACGTGCCCGTACCACTGAAGCTTGCGTTTTTTCACTGTAGTGAGGAGCTCTTCATATGGACCGATGGCATTCTTTATTATAGTTTTCGCTTCTTCATTAGTGATGTGATCTCTGTATGAAATGCCAAGGAGTTTGTTTTTTTTACCAGTGAACTAAATGTCTTCTCTCTCTCTCTCTCTCTCTCTCTCTCTCTCTCTCTCTCTCTCTCTCTAAATATTTTTGTAGCTAAATATTTTTGGGTGAATTTTTCTTGGTTGTACTTTGCTTGTTTGCTTGCTGCTTCATTTGTGTTTAGTTGTCTGTTCTATGGTTACGAGCTTTTTGTTTAAGTGCTTTTTTGTTTGTTTGTTTTTTGTTTTGTTTTGTTTTGTTGTGGTGGTGTGTTTTTTATTTGTTTGTTTGTTGGGTTTCTCTCTCAAATCAAATCAAATCAAATCTCTTTTACAGCCGGACGAATACTGAGGAGACGGGCCTGAACAAGACAAGAGTGAAAGAGACATGTTGAAGATCACCACCTGATTATTTGACCAACAAACCCCGAAGATTCATCGATCATCGTGTGCTTTATCTATGTGCATAAACGAACAAACAAGCACACAAGCAGACAAACAAGCACACACACACACACACACACACACACACACACACACACACACACACACACAACCAAACCAATCAACAAAATGTGAGGGGGAAAGGGAGAGAACTGTGGGGGGGGGGGTTAAAAAAAAAAAAAAAAAAAAGCCTTTTCCGAATCATTTTTTTTCTTTGTAAGTAAACATGTAGAGACTTGGTATTAGAAGAAAGTGCAGTAGAACTCAGCAGTGATCGTTGTGTAGTTGAAAGCTGTGAACAGCCTTCGTGTGTGCCCTTAGTGATCAGCTGTGCCATACCATCATTCCCATTTCACTTTTCGTAAGAGTAAGCCATCATTGTGTGCAGGTGGGAACAGATGACAAAACTGCATACACACGGGGACTGGATGAAAAAAAGCGCATGAGTGCTTATTCCATTATCCTCGATATAAAATGATAAAATTAATAAAATAAAAAAAATAAAGATTGTAACGGGTCCTACACGGGAATTATCTAAGTCGCCACTCTAATTCCCGTTCCGTCTGATTCGGTACCGGAAATCTTAGAGTTTTAGAATAATTCCTATTTTCTTCAGTAACCCTAAAGAAGAGTAGGGCTCAGCTACTTATGGGCCGGGGAGTGATAAAGGGGGGTTAGTAAGAGGATAGTAGAAAAATAGGGGAAAAGAAATATAGAAGAGGTAGGAAAGTAGGTGAAGTGAAATTAACTAACCTCAACTCACTCAGCAGCCACACTGAACACACCGAACGTGACGAATAACACCATTCATTCAATGTGACTCCAGACCGAGTAAATTGGGTTTATAACATATATTCCACAACACAACCTACAACACTACCACATTACACAAAACACCAATGACTAACTGTACTACAAGTACAATTAAGAAAAAACAAAGTATAATCTGTCCTAGTTTTTCATACATAAAAAATCAATGGCTCAATCTCCGATCAGGCACACAGAAGGATGAGAGTGGGGATGGGATGATGGTGTGAGGAGAAGGTGACAGAAAAAGCGACGATGACGACGACGACGACGATGTTCCTGTAATCAAAAGAACATACAATGTAAAAAACATCACAACAAAACATCCATCACTGAGCTTGTTTACAACACAGCTCAATTACCAAAAATACTTTCACCCTATCCAATTTGCCATTCTCGTGAGAATTAAATATTCTCAGAACAATCTAACATCACCTTAGTCATTACACACGTTTCATTTACTTTAGGACAGATGATGGTCCATCCTATGAAACTGTGCAAGCATCCCAACATGTTTCATTTACTTTAGGACAGATGATGGTCCATCCTATGAAACTGTGCCAACATTATTAAGAAGGACTAATTTATTTTAAATAAATGTCCACAATGACATTCCAATGCCATTACACCTGTTTTAAAATTACTAAGTGATTTATCACAAATAAATCACAATTCTAATGATAAAGTCATTACTACATAATTTTAATAACTTGTCTCACAACATATCTCATTACTTTAGGACAGATGATGGTCTATCCTATGAAACTGTGCAAGCATTAATTAATAAGAAGGACTAATTTATTTTAAATAAATGTCCACAATGACATTCCAATGCCATTACATGCTTTGTTCAAAACAACCACTAGGTCTCACTGTTAATTCACAGGCTAAAAGCCTCTCAATTTGAATTAATGCCCCACTAATATTTCAACTGTTTAAATTTCCTAAATGATATATCACAAATACGTCAGAATTCGTAGTGATAAACATTTGTAGTGTAAGAATATTTCCAGCATTTTAATAACTGAACAATATCCTACCAAAATTAATCTTACGACAAGGACCATGATCGCGCCAAAATTTAACCCACGCTTCCTTTGTTCAAAGCGATCACGTACGTTGTACGTACGAAGTTACGTTCACTGTTAATTCACAGGTTGAAAGCCTGTGAAGTTAAATCAAACATAAAGATTTCCTGAACCTTCCAAAACTATTCTGAATTAAGCTGAAATTGGCTTAAACAGATAGTTTGATCAAAAACGAAGTTAACATAATATAATCACCTTAAGGGGGAACATCTAGACTCAGGAGCGAGTCTCTGTCACGCGTCTTTCCCTCGCTAGCCCCAGGCAGGAAGTGAGATTTAAAAAACAGAAGCATCCCGATAGGCACTCTTTTTTTTTTAAGGGGCGATCACTCAACTCTACAAGGGAGTTACTGAACTTGGCGCTTAGTAACACCAAACACAAAAATACGTTTTGTGAGGGGGGTTACACACACCCTTCGCAGGAAAATGTTGCTATCTTTTTTTCCAAAAAAGTGCCAACATTTCAAACAAAACACAAACTCTATCCTCTGGGGCAAAAACCTCGTCTCCAGCTTGAACAAAAATGCATACCCAATCCAAGGTGGGTAACAACATTTATCCTAAAAAATCATTTTAGGCCAAAACCTTTTAAAGCCTCTGGTTGATTTTGATTCTGTACAACTACCCAATTTGATTTGGATACTAAAAACAGAACAGCACACAAAAACATTCCACATTTTGAAAACATGTAGGAATCGTAAACAAAAACATGACTCTCCACAAAGTTACACCCTGCAAATAAGCAGCAAAACAGAAACGTTCACAAAAAACATGAACCCGTGGACTCACAAGCCACAACCTGCAAAAAAGCAGTAAAACAGATACATTCAAAAATGTAAACTTGTAAACTCATAGTCACACTCTGCAAATTAGCAGCAAAATAGAAACATCCACAAAAATTACAGCAATCTCAAGAGCACCCTTGGTTGCTGACTTTCACCCTCCTTCTGTTCCTGCAACTGTTGAGGTTGCACAGGAACAACATCACACCTGTCGGTCAGATCCGGAGTTTTAACACTGTCAGGATCTCCATGCAAAATGGATCTCCTTGGTGCAGGCACTGGCTTCCATTCCGACTTCTCTGGGATGGACTTTTCCCAGCCAGGCCTACCCACACTAGACAAAGAACTCCTCTGACCAACTGGCAAACGCTTACGCCTTTTACGGGAGCCATCTTTCAAGGCATCCCACCGATTGTTGGAAAAAGGCTTGGAAGCGCCAATGCCTTGACCACAACCCTTTCTTTCCTTCTGATTAGGAAAATAACCTGGACTGTCTTTTCCTCTGCACCATTTCCTTCTGGAAAGGTGAGGAAAATGAACATTGTCCCGATGGTTGCCTCTAGAGCTACCATCCACAACCACTTTCTGGTCGCATACTGTTCGAACACCACCCGTACCACTACCACAACCCCGCCGATGTGGCGGTATGTAGCAGCCGGGTTTGTTCCTGTAGGAGGATTTTTCGGGTTTTGCAGAAACCCCGTTCTTACTGACTTCGGCTTTAGTAGCCTTCTTTCTCCGCTTTGCCAACTGCGACTTGACCGGGCAATCACGAACAACGTGGCCAACACCTTTGCATCGGTAGCAGGAACTTTTCGGCTTCTTTGAGTGGCCTCTGAGTCTCTCTGCTACCATGCCTGCCAACTCTTTATAGTTGATGGCCACCTTTGCATGTTCCTGATGTGTCCGGCCCGTCACAGCTGACATAAGCACAGAGGATGATTCCTCTAACTGCCTGACTGACTTCAACAGCGAAGTCAAATCAGGCGATGCAGAACCTGGTCTGCCGAACTCATTCTTAAGTTCCCGAGCCATAATGGGCTCACATGACATGAAACTATTCATGAACACAAAATAAACGTTTCTGGCACACTCATCATGCGAATACAAATCACACTTATTCAACCGAATAAAATTTGACCACACATGCGCCAGAAAGTCCAATGGATTGTCACTTTTGTCCATCCGCATCAGTAAGAACTCGGCCAGACGTTCCACTGGGGTTTTAACACAGCCAAACACATCGCTTAGACGGTCGACAATGTCCATGGCAGAAGAGCAGGACTTGGCAAGCTCCCATGCCACACCACGCAGACTGCGCCGAACGCTGGCCAAAACATCAGAGGGGGAGTCGTTCCCTCTCATCAGCACATCGACTTGCTCCTCCCACTTGGCAAAGTCGACCTCATCACCACCTGTTGGCCTCGATCCACTGAAGATGCCAAGCGGTGCCAAAGGCGTAGATGGCACCACATGGACCTGGATCCTGGTCTGTAGCAGGGCTGTCATCTCGGCATCCTGCTTGCCGACCCTCTCCTTCAACAGGCGGTGACCTTCCTCCAGGGCAGTGAGCGTCTCCCGTAACCGCTGGTTCTCCTCCTCAACCGCAGTCACCCTCGCTCGTACCCCATCATCTCCCAGTTGCTTCATCTCTGGTCCCTCACTTCGACTGATCATGATCTTTATGTATGAGGAAACTGAACTTACAGTTAACGTTCAAAATCCCATTTTCAAAAATTTTGGTTTCCCTAGGAATTTAAAAAATTCCTACACAACTTTACCAAACTGTTAGCAAAAAATTAATTTAAGCTAACAACAAAAAATTACCAGAGCAACATTTCTGCTCTCAGCAAAATCACAGTTTTGCTGTTAACAAAATTTCACTTTCTCTGAAATTTTAATTTCCTTCAACCAAAAATTTCACTTACTCTGTAAGCCAAAAATTTATTTAGCTAACAACCAAAAAATTCTTTTTCCAAGCAAAATTTTTGCTCACTGCAAAATTTAAATTTTGCCTACACTTTTACTTCCAGTGAAATTTAAAATTTTCAAACACACACAAAAGACGTCACACCTTGTGGAATTCAAAGTTCCACAAAGAACGAAAACTTCCACTCTCAGTGGACTTTCAACTTCAGAAACAACTAGAAAAACACTCCCTAGCCCCACATTGGGCGCCAGAAATGTAACGGGTCCTACACGGGAATTATCTAAGTCGCCACTCTAATTCCCGTTCCGTCTGATTCGGTACCGGAAATCTTAGAGTTTTAGAATAATTCCTATTTTCTTCAGTAACCCTAAAGAAGAGTAGGGCTCAGCTACTTATGGGCCGGGGAGTGATAAAGGGGGGTTAGTAAGAGGATAGTAGAAAAATAGGGGAAAAGAAATATAGAAGAGGTAGGAAAGTAGGTGAAGTGAAATTAACTAACCTCAACTCACTCAGCAGCCACACTGAACACACCGAACGTGACGAATAACACCATTCATTCAATGTGACTCCAGACCGAGTAAATTGGGTTTATAACATATATTCCACAACACAACCTACAACACTACCACATTACACAAAACACCAATGACTAACTGTACTACAAGTACAATTAAGAAAAAACAAAGTATAATCTGTCCTAGTTTTTCATACATAAAAAATCAATGGCTCAATCTCCGATCAGGCACACAGAAGGATGAGAGTGGGGATGGGATGATGGTGTGAGGAGAAGGTGACAGAAAAAGCGACGATGACGACGACGACGACAATGTTCCTGTAATCAAAAGAACATACAATGTAAAAAACATCACAACAAAACATCCATCACTGAGCTTGTTTACAACACAGCTCAATTACCAAAAATACTTTCACCCTATCCAATTTGCCATTCTCGTGAGAATTAAATATTCTCAGAACAATCTAACATCACCTTAGTCATTACACACGTTTCATTTACTTTAGGACAGATGATGGTCCATCCTATGAAACTGTGCAAGCATCCCAACATGTTTCATTTACTTTAGGACAGATGATGGTCCATCCTATGAAACTGTGCCAACATTATTAAGAAGGACTAATTTATTTTAAATAAATGTCCACAATGACATTCCAATGCCATTACACCTGTTTTAAAATTACTAAGTGATTTATCACAAATAAATCACAATTCTAATGATAAAGTCATTACTACATAATTTTAATAACTTGTCTCACAACATATCTCATTACTTTAGGACAGATGATGGTCTATCCTATGAAACTGTGCAAGCATTAATTAATAAGAAGGACTAATTTATTTTAAATAAATGTCCACAATGACATTCCAATGCCATTACATGCTTTGTTCAAAACAACCACTAGGTCTCACTGTTAATTCACAGGCTAAAAGCCTCTCAATTTGAATTAATGCCCCACTAATATTTCAACTGTTTAAATTTCCTAAATGATATATCACAAATACGTCAGAATTCGTAGTGATAAACATTTGTAGTGTAAGAATATTTCCAGCATTTTAATAACTGAACAATATCCTACCAAAATTAATCTTACGACAAGGACCATGATCGCGCCAAAATTTAACCCACGCTTCCTTTGTTCAAAGCGATCACGTACGTTGTACGTACGAAGTTACGTTCACTGTTAATTCACAGGTTGAAAGCCTGTGAAGTTAAATCAAACATAAAGATTTCCTGAACCTTCCAAAACTATTCTGAATTAAGCTGAAATTGGCTTAAACAGATAGTTTGATCAAAAACGAAGTTAACATAATATAATCACCTTAAGGGGGAACATCTAGACTCAGGAGCGAGTCTCTGTCACGCGTCTTTCCCTCGCTAGCCCCAGGCAGGAAGTGAGATTTAAAAAACAGAAGCATCCCGATAGGCACTCTTTTTTTTTTAAGGGGCGATCACTCAACTCTACAAGGGAGTTACTGAACTTGGCGCTTAGTAACGCCAAACACAAAAATACGTTTTGTGAGGGGGGTTACAAGATAAATAAATTTCACTGTTATTCAAGCAATCGCGCACGTACACACACGAACATGCACAAACACATACGTGCTCATGGTCACTCTCGCATGCCGCACGCACGCACACTACACTACACTACACTACACTACACTACACTACACTACACTACACTACACTACACTACACTACACTACACTACCCTACCCTACCCTACCCTACCCTACCCTACACATAATGATAATCTTTACAAACAACATAAATTGCTAAACATAAATGCACAACGCGCGAAAACCAATTCACACACACACACACACACACACACACACACACACACACACACACACACACACACACACACACACACACACACACACACACACACACACACACACACACCTTTATCCTCACCAAACTTCTTCAAGATCAAGATTCTTTTTTCTTTTTTTTAAAGGATTTCAATATTCAAAAAATTGTTCTGAATCGACTAAAGTTAGATCAAGAAAACTGAAGACAGCATCATCCTGATCAGCTGCTGAGGCTAGGCCCTACGGGATATTTTTCTTCAACCAGTTTCAGTCTGGCTATGGAAGCAAAAGGGTTAAATAATGTGTAAAAAAAAAAAAATAATAAATAAATATAAAAAAATGTTTTAAGTTTTCTTTGACTGGCACCTAGTTTTTCCTTTGTGTCCTTTTAGCGTGCTCAGAAGTGGGTTTAAGAGAGAGAGAGAGAGAGAGAGAGAGAGAGAGAGAGAGAGAGAGAGAGAGAGAGAGAGAGAGAGAGAGAGAGAGAGAGAGAGAGAGAGAGAGAGAGATGTTTTGTTGGTTTCTTTTAGTCGAATTATAGTCCTTTCCAGATTTCTCTGATATCAGGACTGTGGTCAGAAGCCAGAAAGTCGGAGGTCCCACGCTTCAGCAAGTTCTCCCACTTCAGCACCTCGGGCCACCCCAAAAATGTCACAGAGAGAGAGAGAGAGACATGGCTGAGATTTGGAGGGGGTAGTGTGGTTTGGGTGGAGGGATGGGGGGTATTTTGCTGTTGGTTTGTTTTTGTTTTTTTGGAGGAGGGGGGGCAGGTTATGGTTGGTTTTTGTTTGTTTGTGTCTTTTTGTTGTCGTTTTGAGGTGTTTTTTCTGTTGTTGTTTGTTTGTTTGTTTATATTCGATGACATCATTCGCATTAGAAAATGTACGAAAAGTACCAGTTTGGTCAGATTGTGTACCAGTTACTTCCCTTCCTTCATTTGGGGATTGTTTGGCTTTTTTTTCTATTTGTAGAGAGAGAGAAGGGGGGGGAGTGTTCTGTGCTTGCCATGGCTTTGGGTCGGTTGTGTGAAGTGTGAACTTTGCTGCTCCTGCTCTGTTTTGTGTCAAAGGGCAGTGATGTTACTGTCACACCTGGGCCAGGCCAGAAGCTGTGTCTGTTATTGATGTCAGCTCATTGCCGTGGCCTACACTGAAATGGTGTGATGTTGTAAAATGTTGTGTTGTTGAGATTGCCTTCAGCCATGACAACCTCTTAACATAACAACCAGCACTTTCCTTTAATAAGAGAACAAAAATCCTCTGAAGTCGAAGTATGGCTGCCTTTATGGCGAGGTATTTAAAAACAGTCATACATGCAAACTTCTCATTCAGTGTGCAGTTTCAATCTCACAGTGATTCCCAGGTGGGATGAGTGAGTCAGAGTGCACATTCTGGGTGACCCCCCAGAGTGTTAAGCGGGGAACGCACAGCAACAACAACAACAACAACAACTGCCACACCAGTTGTATTGTGTTGTATGCCACTTTCAGACAGGATAATTCTTTGGGTAACATTTGGGTTGCTCTCTTTAGGAAGAGCGTCGCCACAAGAGTGGCGCCACCATTTTATCTGTTGATTTCCTGTCCTCAATTGTGTTTGTTTCCCTGTATGAGTTGCTTTTGTCCACAGAATTTTGTTGGGAACAATTTTCTTGTTGCCATGGGTTCTTTTACGTGCGGTAAATATGTGGCACCCTACACCTCGATTTATGTCCGGTCGAGGAGATTTTTCTCCTGGAGTTAACATCAGTGCTGACTCCACTCTCCCCAAAAGTCCTTCGGATGAGACTTTAAACCGAGGCCCCGTGTGCGAACGCACGCAGAACATCCGCACACGTTAAATCCTGTTCCGCTTTTCGTAAGAGTAGGCCATCGTGTGCCGGTGGGAACAGATGACAATATTTACAAAACTACATACACACGGGGACCGGATGAAAAAAAGCACATGATTGCTTATTCTGTTATCCTCAATATAAAAGAATTAAAAAAAAAATTAAAAATATCTTATCTGAAATACTAGCGCCTAGTGGATGGGGGTAACCATTAGTCTGGTCTATCGGGAATCGAACCCACGACTTTTCGCTTTCGAGACGGGTACGTTACCCCACACACCACCGATGTAGCCTACCAGACCCCTGAGCCACTTCTGCAGACCTTACCACACAGCTGGAGTTGTTCTGTTGTACTCCCAGTCTACAGGGAGCCTTGATTTGAGATTGTATTAGGGTCCTAGCGGATTTATCCGATCTAGGGACTGTGGCGGCGAATCATCCCACTTCGGCACCTCCGGCCACCCCCCAAAAAATAGCACAATAATTCTATGAAGCAACAGGGCCAGACCCGCGCAAGGACAAGACTGCTGCACGAGCCTGAGCTCAATATAAAAGGGAAAGGTAAAGGTGTCCCATAACCTGTGTGGTCGTAGGGGAGCGAGGCATCAGAGACCTCAACTTTTCCAGGGGCCAGCATGTTGAGGGCGGTGGCGCCCATCTCCTCTCCCTCGCTGCTTTACCTTCCCTGACCCTAAAGAGGGCAGGTACCAGTAGCAGCTGGGTGAACTGGGGGTTCAACTCTACTGAAGCCAAGACGCGCGCAAACGGTCACCCATCCAAGTGGTAACCACGCTGGACGCTGCTTAACTTGGCTGGGGGAAAGCCAGCGCTCTGACCACTGAGCTATCCCGTCCCCTTACCCATAACATAACATCTACCGGGAGCCGTAAGTTCTGTGCTGTATAAAATAAAGCCACTAGCCGTCGGAGATACTGCACTGCTGCCAAGTCATTTCCAACAATGTATGAACAAAGTTATGTGGGTTTGTTTGTGTTTTTTTAATCTGCTGATGAGCTTTTCAAAGTGAGAGGCTGATTTCGTGCCTGCCATCTGTGGTGATGGCCCTCTAGTGTGCTTTTTTGGAAGCTACCACCTATATGTGAGGACCACAAAGTGAGGATTTTTTTTTCTCTTGGAAACAAAAAGTCGAGATTTCAATGAACACTTGTTGTTGACTATGTCCCTTAAGTGTTGTTGTTTTTTGTTGGGTTGGTTTTTTTTTTTACGTTTGTGTGTGTGACTTCTTGTGTGTGTGTAGGGGGGGGGAGGTTGTTGGTGAGGGGGTCAGATGTGTATTTGTCCCAAAGATGAAAGATGTTTAACTCCTTGAG
>CM060340.1:45311452-45348952 GCA_030674155.1 Stramonita haemastoma
GAGAGATTAGATCAAATCAAATCAAATTACATCTTCTTCTTTTTTTCGAGGTTAATGAATAAGCATTCGGGTGATTTTTTTTTACATTCAGTCCGCGCCCTTATCAGGGCTAACATAAGATAGAAAAAAATAATTTAAAATACCTAAAAACAGCAGCAGCAACAACAACATTAATAATAAATTAGCTAATAAAACAAGAGACTTGTAACAGCAACATACCAAAAACAAAAATGAAATAAAAGTAAACACTTAAAAATGGGACAGGAAAACAATAATTAAAATAACAAAAAAAGTGCACACACACAAAGAACTAAAATAAAAAGTGTGTGTGCGTGCGTGGTGTGTGTGGTGTGTGTGTGTGTGTGTGTGTGTGTGTGTGTGTGTGTGTGTGTGTGTGTGTGTGTGGTGTGTGTGTGTGTGTGTGTGTGTGTGTGTGTGTGTGTGTGTCTTCGTTTTAACGTCTATCCACTAAACAAGTGATTTCAGACTAGAGAAGGGAAGGAGGTAATAGAAGTGAAATATAAGTGTGTGTGTTGAGTTGAATGAATGATTTTTTTAAAAATCTGACCATGAGAAAATCGTTGAACTGCACATACAAAAGAAGTCAAAGGAAAAAAAGATAAACTTGAGTAAGCTCGCATGCATGCATATATGTGTGTGTGTGTGTGTGTGTGTGTGTGTGTGTGTGTGTGGTGTGTGTGTGTGTGTGTGGTGTGTGTGTGTGTGTGTGTGTGTGTGTGTATTGGCACGCGCATGTGTGTGTGCGCGCGCGCGCGCCGCGCGCGGCGTGCGTGCGTGCGTGCGTGCGTGCGTGCGTGCGTGGTGTGTGTGGTGTGTGTGTGTGTGTGCGTGCGTGTGTGTGCACATGTGTGAATGGATGTTATCACAGGATATAATTATCATAGGTAAAAACAAAGTGACATTTGAACAAGAAAAGTGCTAACTTTTAACCTAAAGCAAATGAGCAACTGGACTTTGAAGCAAAAATTCACAAATTCTAAACATTAATAAAAAGTCATATTGAAAACATTTTCTAATGAACAATCAGGAATATCAGGCAAAAATGATTTTAAAGTCTGACATTCAAAAATTACATGTACACTTGACAGTTTTTCCCCGCAACAGCATTTAACTCCTGTTACAAATTTTGTTTTTAACGCATTTAGCCTGAATCGATAAAGAAGTGAAGTAATTTGTCTGAGTTTTGCCATGCTATAATGTGGGAAATTCAAAACTATATGTTTTATGTTACAAGTCTGTATAACATGTTTATCAGAAGTGCCACAGAAGTCTTTATGCAATAACTTCATTTTATTCTTTAATTCCTTTTCCAATAAATTGTAAGTTTCATAAATTGAAAGTGGATAAATCAACTCAAGAGATCCTTCCTCATGTTTTGCGCCCCTTTTGGCCTCTCCGTCAGCCCACATTATAATAAAATCCGAGATGAGAGGGGACCCAACAAAACCTCACATCTGTTCCTCTTAATGTTAGACAATGTATTAGATGATTTATTTCTGTCACAATGTTAGGATGTTTATTAACTGAACTAGATTGAAGAGAAAGTAAGGCTGATTTTGAATCTACACAAACTAAAATTTGGAAGACAGAAAAAGGTAAGTCATTTATACAGTTTAATGACATAAGTATTGCAATAAGTTCCACAGTATAAATTGATCGATTTTTTCCAAGGTAATATGATTTTACAGTTTTAAGTTTGGGGATGACAAAGGCTGCACCTGCTTGTTGATTGCTAAGAAGAGAACCATCTGTATACATTTTTAAATGATTTGGGTATGTGTCCGTAATGTGTGATCTAACGGAACTAAGTACAATATGTGGATTATCATCTTTCTTGTAAGGTGTATGATCTATATCAAATGTGCTTTGTTTTGCTCCCACTTTGGACAAGGTGTGAGTTTTTGCTCTACATCAATATTCTCTGGAATGATTCCTGCTTTGTCTATTAATTCTGTCGAATAGGATCGAATAGTAGTTAAAGAGGAAATGTTCTTTGCTCTTTTGGGAAAATCAACATGGGATTTAATCTTAACCTCTTCTTTGACAAAATTGCTGCATGAAGAACTTCTAACAATATATTTCGCGCATGCAAGTCGTCTGTATTCGTCTAAAGGAAGGACATCTACTTCCTTATATGTGCCAAGAGATGATGGATGGAAGGGAAACACCAAGGGAAAGGCGATATGCCTTACAATCTAAACTTTGCAATTTTTTTAGGAGATATTTAGGAGCACTAAAAAACACTTCTTGCCCATAAGTTAATTTAGAACGAACAAGTGATGTTGCTAAGTGTTTTAGTGCTATAGGGTCTTGTCCCCACTTTTGCTTATTTACAATTTTGAGCAGGTTGATACTCTTTCTGGCTTTATTGGCTATATACTCAATGTGTGAATTCCAGGTGAGTTTGGAGGTAATGATAACCCGAGGAATTTTACAGATTGCTGATATTTGATGAATTTATTTTCTAATTTAAATTCTGGGAGATCATTAGGACAACTACCGTTATTAAAGAGAACAATGTGTGTTTTATCTGGGGATAATGTTAGACCATTTTCTGAAATATAGTGATTTACTTTGTCAAGCTCTGTTTGATATACGTTTCTGATATGATTTAAAGCTCTTTTGGGGGTTGCTCGTTTCATCTTTACATCCATCCACATACATATGTCATCTGCATATTGAGCAATGACTACTGCATTCGAAACATGTTTAGGTAGATCGTTAAATAAAATTGGTGCTACCACTGAGCCTTGGGGTAGACCCATCTATAGAGATCTCTAATTTGAATACATATTCCCTACCCGTACTTGCATGCTCCTTTGACTCAAGAAGCTTTTTATATAGTGATAGATGTGTCCCGACAATCCTATATGTTTTAGTTTATATAATAATTTTGCATGCCATACCTGCTCCTACGCTTTTTTTATGTCAAAAAATGTTGCAAGGATATTTTTTCGCCTTGCAAATTGATACTTAATTTGGGTGGTAAGTTTGACTAAATGGTCAAGTGATGATTTTCCTTTTTGAAAGCCTGTTTGGTTAACAGATATTATATCATTTTTACAACAAAAATGAACTAATCTTCTTAAAACAATTCTTTCCATTAGTTTACAGACATGAGATGTCAAAGCAATAGGTCTGTAACTTTTCTTATCATTTCTAGGTTTCCCCTGCTTTAGAATTGGTACAACGATTGATTTCCTCCAAATATTCGGCACATCACCAGTAAACCAACATTTTTGAAAAAAATTGTGTAAAAAGGCAATATAGTTATCTGGTAGATGTTTTAACATGTCGTTAGAAATACCATCAAGTCCAACTGATGACTTCTTATTAGGCAGAGAAGATATAGCATCACGTACTTCATTTATAGTTAATGGAGCATTTGTGACGCTCCACCACATAATGAGACGGAGTGCACATGAGGTCAATTTTAAGTTATTGACATGTTTTTAATGTGCAATAAAGTGGCTATCAAATACAAAAAACAGATTGAAAATCGGACAATTCTGTGCAACATTATTACAAATTGAAATGATAGACTACAGGATGTGACAAAATGAGAAACGGGCAAGTTTATTTTAGTAACAGGTTGTCAGAATGAGTGCTTTGGTATTTTCAAAACACTTTTAAAAGCAAAAGGAATAAAAATTATGCCTTGACATTTCATTATAAGATAAATAAACAGATCTAGTTTAATAATCAATCAAAATCTCAAAATTTACAGCTTGACCCCCACCTGCCTTTAAAGGCTCCTAGCGTAAAATTGGGTAATGTGCTAAGCGACTCATTTCGTGGTGGAGCGCCACAAAATTTTATGTAATGATCATTGTCAGATTGTGGATCCCTGTACTTATCCTCACTTTCTTCCTTCATTCTGTGATTTTGTATACTGGGAGATAAACCTTTTAAACTCATAGATTCAGAAAACATTTCAACAAATGTTTCTGCTTTTTCAAAGTTGTCAGGAAACTCTTTGTGATCTACTGTTATTGGGTAGGCAGGTAAAGTAATTCCGTTTTTCATTTCATTTGTGTGTGTGTGTGTGTGTGTGTGTGTGTGTGTGTGTGTGTGTGTGTGTGTGTGTGTGTGTGTGTGTGTGTGTGTGTGTGTGTGTGTGTGTGGGGTGTTCTGATTGTTGTTTTTAATTCTTTTATTTCGAGAATAATTGAATAAGCACTCATATGCTTTTTTTTACATCCAGTCCCCACATGTATGCAGTTTTGTCATTTTTGTCATGTGTTCCCACCAACACACAATGGTCTACTCTCCCGAAAAGCGGAATGGGTTTTAACGTGTGCACAGGATGTTTTGCAAGCATTTGCACATGGACCTCGGTTTATAGTCTCAGCCTGTGTGTGTGTGAATCAAAGCGAAATGCCCGCACCCACGCACTATATATCTCTCTCAATGTCTCACCTATTGTCTAAACATGTTTACCATTAAAAAAAAAAAAGGGATTACCATCCATATTGAGAAATATTTTATTCATATTTTGTACTCTCTATTTTGATATATATCATGTCATGTCATGTCTGCCTGTGGTCCCTTCTGGGGCATAGGCCGCCAACCAGCTGTCTCCAGGCATCTCAGCTCTGGGCTAGGCGTTCCAGTTGTCCCTAGGTTTTGCCCATCTTTTTCGCATCTGCCTGACATTCCACGTACCAATGGATGTGGTGGTCCTGGTGGAGATGATGGTCTCCGGTCTGACGGCTTCCAGATGACTCTGGCTTTCACCGCCCGACTTCATACACCTTCCAGCTGGAGGTCCATCCCTCCCCAGGTCCGCGATGTCTGTTAAATTGCTATTTGGCGTTTCTGTAGCTGGATTTTTTTTCACAAGGCAAGGCAAGGCAAGGCAAGGCAAAGTCTTTTATTCGAGGATAATAGATAAGCACTCATGTGCTTTTTTACATCCAGTCCCCACCCTTTTCAGGGATACATCAAGTTGAAAAGACACAGGGTGGGGTAGCTAACCCTACGCCTAACCCTCCTCCTTTTTCAGCCGGGCTTGGGACCGTCCTAGGCAGAGTTTTATATATATATATATATATATATATATATATATATATATATATATATATATATATATATATATATATATATATATATATATATATATATATATATATATATATATATATATATAACTGCAGTCTATCATTTCAATTTGTGATAACTTTTGATCAAATTGTCCGATTTTCAATCTGTTTTTAGTATTGTATAGCCATTTTATTGCAGATTAACAACATATTAATAACTAAACATTGACCTCTGGTGCAATGCGACTCTTTAGGTGGTGGAGCGTCACATATGTGTAAGTGCATGCTACGTCAGTGTATGTGTGCGTGTGTGTGTGTGTGTGAACTTGACTTTATGACCATAATTGTTCAATGTAAGCTCTCTCTCTCTCTCTCTCTCTCTCTCTCTCTCTCTCTCTCTCTCTCTCTCTTGCTGTGTGTGTCTGATGTCTCAGTATGACGTTTAAGTATGTCAAAACAAAAGTTTGTAAAAATTTCAAAACAAAGTTTCACGATGACGTTAATCAAAATTGATGTCATACCATCACGTCATCGTAATAAACACCCCCTGAGGAAGGCGAAAGCCGAAATTTTGGGGAACCATAATATGCTGGTTGTTTTACTTTCGCTATGTGTTTTACTTTTATATATATATATATATATATATATATATATATATATATATATATATTGTGTGTGTGTGTGTGTGTGTGTGTGTGTGTGTGTGTGTGTGTGATTTTTAAGTTATTTGGTAATGTTTAGATAAATATCAATCAGGGCTTTTCTTCATGGGTTTTTTTTTGTTGGTTTGTTTGTTTGTTGTTTTTTTAGATCATAATACCTATCAATTCATGGGCCTGTCAGTGTCTTTCATGGGATGATTAAAGGTTGTTGTTGTTGTTTGTTTGTGGTTTTGTTGTTTGTTTGTTGTTGTTGTTGTTTGGGGGGGGGGTACCTGACCTGACGTCCCAAACGGGTGCTAGTCTTGCACTGCTCAAATGTGACTCTTTCCTCTGGTCAATAGGCCTAAGTTTCTCTGTTTTCTAAAGGCTGGTGGTATAGGCAGCACAAAAGTACTGTTTGTGGTGCCCTGATGGGGCATTAGTGCAGCAGTCAGTCTGGCAGCCAATAAGCAGTTGCGAAGTTAATAATTATTATGACCACAAGTAAAGAAAACAATGGGATGGGACCCTTTCTGTTTTCGCCATCGTAATCCATCAAACCACAAACACGTTAGTAGATGTCACGTTGATACAAACTCAAATCAGTGAAGGCAGAAGAAAAAAGAAAAAAAATAATGGGAGGTGAAGTTTGGGAAGGAGTGGGGGAGGGGTGTGTGACTGATTCATGTATAGGCTAATTATTATTAACAAACACTCCAAAGTGAGCGCCACTAACTTAATAGTATGTATACAGTGCGGCGATAAATTTCTAAAACGAAATTCAGCACTACATTGCCGTTCTCGGTCACAATCATTCTTTCTGGTCAACGTGCAATCTGTATAATTATTAGAATTATTAATAGTAATTTACATCATCAAAGGGAGACAACTTTCCTTTACTTCGGAAAACAGTCTCTGCTTGGCCCGTAACGCTGTCCCGCCAAATCCGGTTCTAACTGCCCAGGCGTCATCAGCGATATTTTTACCATTTTCGTTTACAAAGAGGTCAGATTCTGTTATATTCTGATTGTTTGTTGAAGCATTGTATTTCGATGTAGTTTAATTGATGAAGATCAAATCGATCTGTACAATGAATCTTTCGTAGTTCGTGTTCAAGGCTTGGCAGAACAGTTAATGATTCACCCCTAGCCATGTGGTAGGTAGGCTAGGCCTGCCGCCTCATGCGTGTGGTGGTAGGCGAGGCCTAGGCCTCGATGCCAGAGGAAACAAACTCTGGAAACACAATAATTACTTACAGTGTATCAGTAGATCTGGGTTTTTTTATATTAATGATTGTTACCTCTATAATCTACAGCCGTAGTGTTATGACAATTCGCCAATCGGCACAGTAAACTCATAGGGAATGGAGCACTTAGGCCTAACTTAGGCCTAGTTATCAGCAGATAGATTCGTTAGTCGGTTGGCAAAACTGATAACGAATGAACTTCATTTCTTTTTAATTTATATGTCTCTTCACAATGAATAAGTAGAAACTTAACAGCAGTTTCGTAAGTCAGTTGGCTTAACCGAAAACAACGAATTTCATTTGAATTGATTGATCAATAGGCTGCTACTGTGCTAGCCTGGGCTTTTTATACTTTTTACTTCTTTTTTTTTTATAGGTAGATGGCTTGATGTTAAAAATATAAAAAAAATTAAGCAAATTTATTGCTTACTCAATGTACTATCTGGAAATAAAGATTTGATTTGATTTACTTAGATACTAACTAGTAACTACAAAGTACTAGTACTAGGCCTACTGCTAGTTTAGTGAGTTGTCTAAGTAAATTTCACTTGAAATTCATGAATGAAAATCAGAATAGACTAACTTGAGATCAATGTAATGAAACTGGCAGAACTTTGCTATTGCTTTTAGTTGTAGAAGTAGTAGTTGTAGTAGTACAATAATAGCACTTAACAAGTTTTGTAACTTGGACTGAAAGATTCAGTAGGCCCTAGGGCCACCTCATTCTTGTTTTGTCTAGTTCAGAGCAGTTCTGTCTTCTAGTTCAAAACTGGTTCTGCTAAGTTTAGTAATTACTCACTTTGAAAGTTGTGCAAGAGCCCTATATATCAATACATAGTTAGCTGCTGCTTTGGTAGCCTACTCAGTCATACCTGCATTGTACAGTCATAGCCTGTGTGCTGCAGCTGAGCAGAATTTTTGAAGATAAATCTGCAGTTTTCATGATGGAATGTTCTGGTGCGGCTTTGCTTCAAATGTTAGGAGGTTAGTATAGAAACTAAGAGTAAGAACCAACATATTATTGACATGACTGCTAAGTGAAATGAACTATGCACCATTAATTAGGAGTTTGTACTTAGGCTTAAAACTACATTGGTCTAATTGAACAAGTCCAGATTTTCTGTTAATAGAAAGGTGATAAATAAAGGATAAATGTACACAGTATACATACAATACTACATGATTTGATGTTTTACTTTAGTATACTATAATGTCATTACTTTTTTTTACTTTCCAGTGGACCGTACAATGGCAGCTCTTCAGGGCCAGGCTGAAATCCCTACTTTCAAGGTTTGTGAGGTTTTCTCTTAAAAAATTTATATAAGTAGTATAATGTTAAGTTTTCCCGCAAAGAGCAATGATTTTTTTGAAACAAATATTTTTTGTCTTCAAAAATGGATCATTTTTCACCAAAGAGACTTAAAGTGGGTTTGTTTTTTTTTGGGGGGGTGGGGGCTGAGATTTCTTTGTATTTGTTTTTATTTGTTGCGAAAGATTTATTCTGATTTAAATATAAAAAAAAATTTAATCTCTGACTTTGTTTTACCTTTAGAATAGGTTTATTTTTGCTGTTAAATCCAAGAAGTAACATTTCCTTAATCCTTGCACTGCTTTGACCATGTTTATTTAACATGCTGCTTTTGGTTCCAACTTCACTAATGATATCCGCCCGTAACCATCCTCAGCCTGGTGTCATTTTGTCAGTGAAATTTGTGAACTACACGTATTGATTAAATCACACAGTTTTTTAAACAGCCCAAGGGTATGTAACAGGGTTCGCGATAACCGGTAATTGTCGGTATTTTACCGATTGTAAACAGGGAATACCGAAAAATTTCGAAGCAGCCGGTACCGCGAACCGGTTCTGTTTGCCTGTGACCGATTAGATTTCCGTCTCAAAAAAAAAAAGTCTGGTGACGTTTTCTGACAGTCTGTCATGCGCCTGTACTGTGCTTACCCCACCTACCCCTTCCCACCCCTTTCCACGACCATCTTTAGCGCCAGCCTCATTATTAGCCTAGCACGCAGAACAGCAAGCTTTACTGTGAAAGAATAGAGCTTCGCGCTCTTCTCAGCATGACAGCGAGTTCCATTCACATGAGTAAATGGGGCCTAGATTTATTTATTCTGTATTCTTTTAATCTTTTATATCGAGGATAATGGAATAAGCACTCCTGTGCTTTTTCACATCCAGTCCCCGTGTGTATGCAGTTTTGTAAATGTAATCCGTTCCCACCGGCACACGAAGGCCTGCTCTTACGAAAAGCGAAAAGCGAGGGTCTATGACTATGAATTTGCGCGTTGCTTTCAGAGAGAAGAGTCGAAAACCAAATTTAAAATGAACAAAGATCTAGATGAGCGCTAAGCATAGAAACAAGAAAGAAGAATATAAGTCACACGAATGATGCCATGCAAAACAACAGACTGACACGGACAGTGGCACAGGCGCTAGAAAAAAATTCCTATTTCCTTCGTGGCTTCATGCCCAAGAAGCGAACGGCAGTCAAAGTCTGAGAGATTCGCGTTCAATTTAGATTTAGTTTTGCTGCCGAACAATCCCCCCCTCCCCCACCCCCTCACTGAATAGTTTCGTTATGTTCACAGTACGTACCGGATTTTATTTTCTGGGGACCGATTTTGGGGGAGTTGGTCAAGATGTCTCAGAAATGGCAACTCGCAGTACCGGTTTTAAAAAATCCTAGCGCAAACCCTGATGTAACTGTTACCTTTTTTCTTAAACACAAAGTATAGTGCTGCTGGCTGCATTGTTTTATGGAGTATCCCACAATCTGTCAGGTTTGTCTCTACCCCTCTCATCACATCTCCATGTAGGAGTGATGCGCAGATCTTGTTAACCCTCTTTGTTTTCCAGTTTGTTGTTGAAAAAATTTTACATGTGGTTTCTGTGTTAATTCCTCTTGCAACAGGCAGTATTCCCTGCCATGTGACTAATATCCATGCAGAGATTTTAAATATATATACAAACTATAAAAAAAATTTAAAAACGCACAATGACTGCACATCAGCTAATGGGCGCAGCAGGGGAATAAGGGTTAACAGGTCAAATGAATCAGCAGGGAAAATCCAGACCACTCCCTCCCCGTCGCCAAAAAAAAAAAACCCACAAAATTGGAGAAAGGGGAGAAATAATATTCTGAAATGGTTGAAAATGAAAATACATACACATGTGTGTTTGAAACAAGAACTGCCAAAGAGGAAGATAACAAATTATCATGATTCATTACTCTGGATTCTGTCTGCATAGTTAAAGGCTATGCATCAATACATGTTTATTACTTATATGTTCTTGCTTAGTTCATACATATTTAGAAATCACATACAATTGGAAAGAAACATATAAATCTTTGAACACTTACAATCTGGCTTTTGTTCTTAGTTACGATAAAGGCTGATTCACCAAAAGTGCAATCATGGACTCATTATACTTGGGGGGGGGTTTCTAGTTCCTTTGAAGATGTCTTATAAACTAATAAAGCCTTTCCTGTTTTTCTTCACTGGTTGGTTTTAATTGTGAAGAATAATTTTTGCAATCACAGCTTCAGCCCCTATCTGTCATAGACTGAAGCATCTCATGAACCTTTTTTTTTCCTTCTTTTAACCATCTCTGCTTATTGGAATAGATGCCTGTTTGCTGTTCTTTGGAAATTATTCATTTAACCCTCTAAGGCCTCTTGCATTTGGATTCTCTGAACACAAACTGCCCCATAATTTCGCATTCAATCACAAAAACAGGTCAGGCACACATACTCGCTCGCCTTTTCCTCCTTTTAAGTACATACCAGCAGCTATAATTACTTCCAGACTCTCAACAGGGCTTCTACCTCTGGCCTGATAGAGCTTTGGCATGTGGTAGCAATTAGTGATGGTCGCAGCATGGTGGAAATCTACTGTGTATAAATCCTGGTTCGGTGAGGGGGGCAATGATTCAATCCTGGCAAATCCCAGTTCAGGATTAAGAGGGTTAAAATGCTTTAGCCAGTGTGGAAAGACTTAGAAAGATTATTGCATTTATGTTTATTTTTTACAGTTAGTTATGATATTTATTTATTGACGGGGGGTTTTTTGTTGTTGTTTTTTTAACAGTTGGTGCTTGTGGGAGATGGAGGTGTTGGAAAGACAACTTTTGTCAAGCGTCATGTCTCGGAGAGAATTTGAAAAGAAATATGTCGGTATGTATCATTACAAGAAGACTGTCATGTGATTATTTTGGTGTGTCTTTTTTTCAAGTTGTAAATGGTAATATATGCAGATATTTTTATGTATTTTAAAAACTTTTCTTTTTATCTGTTTTGTTTAAAATTTTGATTGATCGAGTAAGTTTCTGTATCTTAAAATTACAATCTTTTCTGGATTTTTTTTTTTTGGTTTTATTTAATTCCTTACTTTTTTGGAAATCCTGTTCTAGGCGTCATCTTTTCTGTTAACTGTGTGGTTCTTTTCTTCATGTATGATGTCAGTTTGGGCCGTGTAGATTTGTTTCATCCTAAAAGTGTACAGTAAAATTATAATAGGTACTGGGATTTTTATTGGGGGGGGGGGGGGTGTTTTGTTTTGTTTTGTTTTTATTCAGTGTTGTCATGATGTAGTTTAGATTTTGTCAGAAAGCAATACTGTTGAAAATGTGATGGTAAAAATTCTTTGGTCGTAAAAATATCACTAAAACTAGTAAAAGTGATAAGTTTTTGTGCTTCTTTATATATAATGACACTTCTTGGATTATGTGTGTTGGGTGTTTTTTGTTGTTGTTTTTTTTTAAACATTTTTATTCAATTTTACATGTTTTATATGAAAGAATTAAAATGACATGATACATGAAATACAAGAAGGATTGTGTGTGTTGTTGTGTTCAGCCACACTAGGCGTGGAGGTGCACCCCCTGTCATTTCACACCTGCAGAGGAACAATCAGGTTCAACGTATGGGACACGGCCGGTCAGGAGAAGTTTGGAGGGCTTCGTGATGGATACTACATCCAGGGTAAAGACAGGGACCACTTTTCTTCTTTCAGCAGTGCCTGGTGTCTGCTTTGTTCACAATGTCCTGTTGCTAGTATAGGGATGCTGACTGTCAAATGGGTGAACAGCTTGCTGCTACTGAGTGAATTGTGCTTTTTGAACTAAATCAGTTAAAATGTGTACAATTTACCTATGCTTTGTATTGTGCATGATGATTTGATACATGTTTTTGAGATATGTGTAACGGTTCGTCACTAAATCAGTAATTGACAGGGAGTGGAGTTATTTATACCGACTGCCAGGGAAAAGGGGTGGTTGTAACCTGTGCAACAGGTAAAGGAGGGTCTGTTTGTTACTTTGCTTGATACTTAGCTCCATCTTGAAAAGTAACAAATCATTATGTTTTATATTTAACGCGTAGTTCTACTCTGCATATGTAATGGTCGGATGTGTTGAAATAGTGGAAAATGTACAAGTTTTGGTCAGTTGAATCTGCTTTTGAAAAATAAAAAAATTAATGGAAGTGAGATGCATCACGGAAGAGAAACCTTCTTTCTGCCAAGTTTGAATTTATTTTCATTTAGCTTGAATGGTGTTGGTCAAAACTGTTCACTTTCAACAAAACTTTAAGCTGGGGGTTTTGTTTGGGGGGGTGTTGGATTTTTTTGTTCAGGGGGTTGCTTGTCTTTATTGACAAGGCATGCAATTCATTGATACTGTAGGCACAAGGCACTGTAATTAAAAATGTTGATAGTCATTTTCAAAGACTTACTATTCAGTTCTTGAAGGGAACTAAATCAAAGACCAATCCATCCATATTTTCATTGACTCCGTAATAAGTCTCATTGAATAACAGCATTGGATAGAGCCAGGTAGTTTCTTGAGTAAAGACAAGTTCAACAGATGTAAGGCACAGACTGCTGTCAAAATTTTATTTCAGATTGTTGGTAGCCATCAGTCTCTTGGAGTTGTGCTCCAGGTGTTAATACTGGTACAGTTTGATTGTGGCTGGCCAGTCTGAGTGCCTTTGATAATCGACAGCTGTTGGGGAAAAAAACTGAACTTATATTCCTCATATTTAGTCACACATAGGAACTGTCAGTAGAAAAAAAATCAATTCTTTAGGAGCCGATGTAAAATTGGAGAAACATTCTCTAAGGCTTCCTGTCGGAATGGCGCATCTCAAATAAATTGGGGGGGGATATTGCAAGAAACCCTGATGCATAATTGGAATGATAATGATGATTTAAAAATAAAGAATGTCCTTTCAGTTTCTAAGAACCATTTTTGTGTTGCAGGTCAGTGTGCAATCATCATGTTTGATGTGACTTCAAGAGTGACCTACAAGAACGTCCCCAACTGGCATCGTGACCTGGTGCGCGTCTGTGAGAACATTCCCATCGTCCTCTGCGGCAACAAAGTTGACATCAAGGACAGGAAGGTCAAGGCCAAAGCTATCGTCTTTCACAGAAAGAAGAATCTGCAGGTAATTTTTTCCGATCAAGAAGAAATATATATTGTGTGTGTTCCTGGTTTTTTGGGGGTTTTTTTTTTTCAGTTTTAAAAGGTAAGCTCTGTTTCCCCCCCCCCCCCCCCCCCCCCTCAAAAGAAAAAGGAGGAAAAAAAGAAGAGTATGAGAAAGAAACAGGATTTTTAAGAAATGTATATTATGCAGCTGCCTTGATCAGCAGTTTTAAGCTTTCAGATCTTAGAATAGTGCGTCATTTATTTCTATTTATTTTATTTTTTATTTTATTCTTTTAAATGGTTTTGTATGTATTAATTACCACATATATATATATATATATATATGTGTGTGTGTGTGTGTGTGTATATAAAGATGGCAGACACGCATCATTTTAACTGAATTATAGAATTATTCGGGGCAGCAGGGTTGCCTAGTGTGGAGCTTGCAATCTGACAGTGATGCTTCAAGCCACCCATTAAAGGGGAATTTTCCCCTGGAGTTAACTGACCCCACTCTTCCTGAAGTCCCTTCTGACGAGACTATAAACAGAGGTCCCAAATCCAAACACAGGCAGCACATCTTGCACACACGTTTAAACCCATTCTGCCTTTCAGAGCTGTGTGCCAGTAGAAATGGATGACATTTTAAAATGGCTGCACACTGGTGTTGTGTGGAAGACATCCTAAAAGTTGGAAACTGCAGCTACCTTGATTGTGGGCAAATGGTCGCGTAAAATGTCACCATGGGTGAACCTTGTAGCTCTGATAGAGGAATGGGCAGGGGGAAATGACGATGTAAAAGTAAAGGTGTCCCATAACCTTGGCAATCATAGGGGAGCAAGGCATCAGAGACTTAAGCGTCTCTAGGGGCCAACATATTGAGGGTGGCACCCATCTCCTCTCCCTTCCTGCTTTACCCTCCCTGACCCTAAAGAGGGTGGGTACCGATTTGGGGCTGTGGGGACTGTACTGTAGCCAAGGCGCGCAAACGGTCACCCATCCAACTGGTAACCACGCTGGACGCTGCTTAACTTGAGCGGGGGAAAGCGAGCGCTCTGACCACTGAGCTATCCCACCCCCTCAGGTTTGCTTGTGACAGTGTACTTATTCTTTATTTCTCTCTGTGTTTTATCTGCAGCTCTGACATCCTTGGAGCTCCAATTGAGAGATGAGCATGGGGAAATGACCATGTTCTTATTCTTCATTTCTCTCTGTGTGTGTTGTCTGCAGCACTGTGACATCCTTGGAGCTCCAATTGAGAGATGAGCATGGGGAAATGACCATGTTCTTATTCTTCATTTCTCTCTGTGTGTTTTGTCTGCAGCGCTGTGACATCCTTGGAGCTCCAATTGAGAGATGAGCATGGGAAAATGACCATGTTCTTATTCTTCATTTCTCTCTGTGTGTTTTGTCTGCAGCACTGTGACATCCTTGGAGCTAGAGATGAGCATGGGGAAATGACCATGTTCTTATTCTTCATTTCTCTCTGTGTGTTTTGTCTGCAGCGCTGTGACATCCTTGGAGCTAGAGATGAGCATGGGGAAATGACCATGTTCTTATTCTTCATTTCTCTCTCTGTTTTATCTGCAGCACTGTGACATCTTTGGAGCTAGAGATGAGCATGGGGAAATGATGATGTCCTTATTCTTCATTTCTTTCTCTGTGTTTTGTCTGCAGTACTATGACATTAGTGCCAAGAGCAACTACAACTTTGAAAAACCCTTCCTGTGGCTGGCTCGCAAGCTGGTAGGAGATCCGAACCTGGAGTTCCGTGAGATGCCCGCCCTGCTGCCCCCTGAGGTGACCATGGACCGCGGCTTGGCCCAGCAGTACGAGCAGGAGCTGAAGGTGGGTGGGGTTCGAGCCCCAGGGTTCGAGATCCGTTTTGTGGGTTTGCATAAGGCATAAAAATCAGGAGTTGTTTTTCTGTGTGGTTTTCATCTTTGTTTTGGGGTTTTGTTTTTAACCCTACAAATGTCAGGTTTGCTTGTGAATGCCAGAATGGACAAAACTTTTTTTTTTTTTTTTTTTTTAAATAATCGTCCAGATATCTTTGATAAAAGTAATATACCTAAAATGACCTTTCTTCATTGTGAAATATTAACTTGTTTGTTTTTTGTTTGGGGAGGGGGTGGGGCTTTTTTCTTTTTATTATATTTTTTCTTTTGTATTTGAGATATCTTGATGTGCCAGCTAACTTAAATTTTAGGGATTGTTTACATTTTTTATAATGTTTCGCATGTGTGCTAATTGGGTAGCCTTTGTCCACAGTCATGTAGGCTACATGCATGTGTCGTTCCCGCCAAACTGTACAGTAGGCCAGTTGTAGGATAGTATAGTAGTTTTCTGCATTTGTTGGCCACCAGAATGCACAGTAGGCCAGTTGTAGGATAGTATAATTGCTTTCTGCATTTGTTGGCCACCAGAATGCACAGTAGGCCAGTTGTAGGATAGTATTGTTGCTTTCTGCATTGGTTTGCCAACTTCATTCCCTTTACTGACTGGAAAAAAGGCAACAGTGTTGGAGGTCTGGTGTGAAAAGTTTTCTCTACACTTCATTTTTCAGGCCTTGGGAATAACCTTTTTTTCTTTTTTTTTTCTAATGGCTTAGTTTGGGGATCTGTTCCTTGGTTAGAGCTCCAAAGAACATGTGTGCGCAAGGTGTTCTGCGTGCGTTCACACATAAGGCCTTGTTCTCTTATCTGAAGGACTTTGGCATTCTGTTAGGTTTTCTCATTGAACTTGTGTAAAAAGGGTAAGGCTGGGAATTGAACCCAGAACCTCACAGCTTACTTGCTAGTTAAAGTCTGTCCCGAGCCTAAGGCTCATCAGGCTGGTGCTTATCCCGGTTCCTTTGGCGTTATTACTTGCTAGGCAGGTGAACATCTCAATTAACTAACCCTCTTGGCTTTGTGTCTGAAACAGGTGGCACAGGAAGTGGCTTTGCCCGATGAGGACGATGATCTGTAAACCGCCAGCCGTCTGTAGCTACGCAAGAAGCCGTGGTGTTGTGTGGTGTGGTGTTGTGTTGGGGGAGGGAAGGAGGGGGGTGGTGAGAGGACTGAAACTGCCCCACCATGTCGGCATCGCTGTCCAGGATTGTGGGCTGTTGGTCACCGTGACTGATCCATCGATTGATCACCTTAGGGAACGAAATGACACTAACTTGATTACATACTCATCACAGTTTGTTGTTGTTTTTTTCCTGGAGAAGGGCGGGCAGGGTTCTGTAATAATAGTAGTTTTGGACATTGACTGAAAAAACAGCAAAAAGTTTATAACACTCGATTGTTGGATGCAACTGGCTTTGGTGGAGGCTTTGGGGGGTTTTGTTTGTTTTTATTTGGGGTGTTTTGTTTTTTTGATTGGGGCAAGGGTTTTTGTTGGTTTTTTTGTGTGTTTTTTTTTTTAAGATCTTCGCAAAAGATTGCTATTTTTGGACTGCAAGATGAAATTTGGGGGGGGGGGGGGGGGGGGGGGGGGGGGGATGACCCAAAAAAACAAGAAAACTTTGGAATGGGGGGCACACATCTGAGAATCAACCTTAGCACTTCAGCATATTCATGCCTTACAAATTAGTGAGTTGGTGTGACATGTGATATATCAATACTTGTCCCTTGGACAGAAACAGTTGGGTCAGATTGACCTGTTCATGTGTTGACAGATACTATTTATTTAGTTACTTACTTATGTCTGTCCTGAAAATCTCTTTTTGAATAAATATCCTGCTGACACAAAGACTCGTCTGAGATTGCAGTGTATTCAGCTTTTCTGCCTGTCTTTTATTTCATGTACGAGTGTTCAGATTGTAATAGGTGAATGTTTGATTTGTAAATGTGCAAATATTTAAATGGTAATGTATTACATGAGTTTAAAAATTTAGTATTATACTAATACACAGAGCAGCTGTTCTGAATGATGCAGAAGCACTGAATTACAGATGTACTCCTCTCAGATTCAAAAACGAGATTCGAACCCGGGTCAGCAGAAAATTGTGTAGGAAAAAAGCCACTCTGTTAAGGAAACAAATACAGTTGCAGACAGGAAAAGAAAAACATGGATGGCGCTGCTCTTGTGGTGACACGCTCTCCCTGGGAGAAGCACGTTTTGGTTCATGGTATGTGACGGTCCCTAAATTGGACATCTCTGCCGAGACGTTTACCTAATCACAACAACATGGTATGTGTGAATGAGAGACAAAAAACAGAAAAATAATGAACAAATAGTTGGCAGCCAAGTAAGAGATGCACCATTATTATACTCTATTTTGTATGAAAACGTATATAAAATAAACAAAATAGTATTGTACGATCAGTGGCAGTTAAGTTCATAAAAGTTGTTATCAGCAAAGGTAATATTGGGACCTATCGGTCACAGTGTGTGCCGCATCGGTCACACTCGTAAGCCACAGATCTGAACATTGAGATTGCAAAACACAGCAACCAAGTAATTGTGTGAATGTCTGTGTGTGTGTGAGGGAGATATGTATGCTTCTCTCTCTCTCTCTCTCTCTCTCTCTCCTGATTGAGTGTATGTGTGTGTGCTGTTCAGTGTGAGAGGTTTTGGGATGTTTGGTTATTTTCCTGTATCCCATGTTTGTTTTTTTTTTCAGAGGAAAGCATGCCATAGTTACATTATAGTGTGTACAACTAAATTTCAAAGATTTAACCCCCCCCCCCCCCTCCCTCTCTCTTTCTCTCTCTCTCTCTCCCCCTCTGCACACACATAGAATGTCACGTGTTCTTTATGGTTTTATTGAATAATTAATGCGTTACATCTTTTTGAGTTTAAATATGATAGAATTTAAGAAAGAAAAAAAAAGAGAGGTACTTGAGCAGATTTCAACTTTGTGTACAATCCTACAAATAACAAGTGCTTAGAACATGCAGACCACAAACACCTGAGAACATGTAAATTATGGTCTATATAATCTGTGCTACATCACAGAACATGTAATTATGGTCTACATAATATGTGCTACATCACAGAACATGTAATTATGGTCTGCATAATATGTGCTACATCACATCTTCCAGAAAACAGGCTGTCCAGTAAGAGGTTCCAGGCTGTGTGTGTTATTCATTTTATTTATTTTTTTTATATTGAGGATAATGGAATAAGCACTCTTGTGCTTTTTTACATCCAATCCCCGTGTGTATGCAGTTTTGAAAATGTCATCTGTTCCCACTGGCACATGATGGCCTACTCTTACGAAAAGCGGAACAGGATTTGACGTGTGCACAAGATGTTCTGCGTGTGTTCGTACACGGGGCCTCGATTTCAAGTCTCATCCAAAGGACTTTTGGGGAGAGTGTAGTCAGCACTGAAGTTAACTCCAGGAGAAAAATCTCCTCGACAGGAATCTAACCGGTTTTAGGCCTAGCTAGGCTGGTACTTTGTAATTTAAAAGCGACTTGCCACAGTGCCCAAATAATGCTGTTTGACTAGGATGGCCTTTAACCCCTAGACTGCCCCACTCCCGTAATTTTCTGTGGTGAAATGTGCACTCTATACGCCTACACCCTGGAGAATTTCAGGGGTTATGACTTAACGTAAACGAGCTAGCTTCCTTGACTGCAGTTTAAGGGAAACCACTCCAAAACTAATGGAAATCACTCTTGTGTTGCTTGGCAACATCTCTAGCTGCAGTAATGTGGCAAAAACCGTTTTTTTGTTTGTTTTTAGCTAATATTTTGTGTTATTTTGCATGACTACTTGGACTGCACTTGTTCAAAATATCTCATAGAATGCATCAATGACTTTACTCACCAAAGAAGTGGCGAATGAGGTTTTACATGAGCCCGACAGTGATGAAAATGATCTTGTATGATTCAGGAGATAGTGAAGATGGAAAAAAAATGACTGAGATTTTGCCTTGACTTATGTGTAACACTCTTGAGATGATGGGGTACTCAGAATGATAGTGGGGATGAAGAAAGTGTTTTTCATCAATTTTTTAAAATAATTTTGGACATATGTGACACTCCACCACATAAGGAGTCGCATTGCACCAGAGGTTAATTTTTAGTTATTCACTAGTAGTTAATCTGCAACAAAAAGGCTATTCAATACAAAAAACAGATTGAAAATCAGACAATTCTGTGCAAAGTTATTACAAATTGAAATGATTGACTGCAGGATGTGACAAAATGAGAAACGGGCAAGTTTATTTTCGTAACAGATTGTCAGAATGAGGGCTTTGGTATTTTCAAAACAAATTGGAAAAGGAAAAGGAATAAAAAAAATTATGCCTTGATATTTCATTACAAGGTAGAATAATGGTTATACTTTTATAATCAATTAAAATCTCAAAATTGACAGCTTGACCCCCATCTGTCTTTAATGGCTACTAGCGCAAAATTGGGTAATGTGCTAAGCAACTCATTTCGTAGTGGAGCATCACATATTTGTGTAGTGAAATATCAGGCTAACTACTTCGAGCTTGCCTTAAAGCAATCTATAGTATATATTATTATACTGTCATTGAGCAGAATATCAGGATTATTCATGTAGTGATTTCTGAGTACTAGGGACATGAACATAGCAAGTGGTACATAATTTTTTTCCTCAGCAGATGGGTACCTGCCCTCTTTGAGGGTCAGGGAAGGTAAAACAGCAAGGGAGAGGAGATGGGCGCCACTGCCCTCAATATGCTGGCCCCTAGAGAAGCTGAGGTCTCTGATGCCTCGCCTAGGTTATAGGACACCTTTAGTGAGTTTTCCTTTCATATATTGGGTGCACTCGCACTCGGCAGTTAAGAGGTTAAGCTGTTGCAAATGTGCCTACCACAGAGGCAGTGTTTGTCCTGTATGTTGTCCCCTTTACTAGCATGGCTTTAGACCCACACTCACTCACTCACTCAGTCCCATGTCCCAAAGGACGTAGGGGGGACATGAGAGAAGACGCAACAGCGATCTTTTTCCATGCTTCACGATCCTGTGTGGCTAGTAGGAGGTGTTGCAGGGTTGGGCGGTCCAGTCTTTGATGTTGTCAACCCATGATTTCTTTTGGCGGCCTCTTCTTCTCTTGCCCTCAACTGTTCCTTGCAGGATGGTTTTTGCTAGGGTGTTGTGTCTTGTGGGGGTGAATAGTGGGTTTTGTTTTTTTTTTAATTCTTTTATATCAAGGATAATAGAATAAGCACTTGTGTGCTTTTTTACATCCAGTCCCCATGTGTATGCAGTTTTTGTAAATCGTGTCATCTGTTCCCACCAGCACACAATGGCCTACACTTACAAAACGCGGGGCAGGATTTAACGTGTGCGCAAGATGTTCTGCGTGCGTTCGCACGGGGCCTAGGTTTTCAGTCTCATCCGAAAGATTTTTGGGCAGAGTGGAGTCAGCACTGATGTTAACTCCAGGAGAAAAATCCCCTTGACCGGGAATCGAACTGGGGTCGTCAAATTGCCAGCGCAATGTTCTGACCACTAGGCTATCCCATCCCCTTGGTCAGTTCCTCAGCCTTGGCCTTCCTCTTTCATCTCTGGCTGCAGAACTAAGTGTTAGATTGAGTTGGTGTGCTGTACAAAGCTGCTGCAGAACACCTTGCACACATATATTAAATCCTGTTCCGCTTTTCGTAAGAGTAGGCCATTGTGTGCCGGTGGGAACGGATGACAGACAAGATTTACAAAACTGCAAACACATGGGGACAGGATGTAAAAAAAAAAAAAAAAAAAGCACATGAGTGCTTATTCCATTATCCTTGATATAAAAGAATAAATAAAACTTAAAAATAACACTCGTATCTGTAACTGTCTTCATCCTATAAACTCCATCTCTCTCTCTCTCTCTCTCTCTCTCTCTCTTCTGCTGCAGATACTTCATGCTTTCAAAAACCCAGATTCAAACAACACACTGTTGGCCATCACTATATTTCCGGTCCATCTATCTGGGAATGACCTCCCTCTCTCACTTCGCCAAAACCTCACATTTGATACTTTCAAATCCTGACTCCAGACACTTATTTCTGACCTATGACCTTTCCCTTTAGTCACACCTCTTCTCTGTTCCTACTTTTTTTTTTTCTTTTTTTTTTTTAAGCTCAATTTGTGTCTTTGATTATGATTCGTATCAATATGCCTGTCAGTATTGTAATTGCCCTTCAGGGATGATTAAAATTAAGTGTTTTGGACTTGACTTTCAATAGACATCTACATCTCCATCACCTTGCCTAAGCAGTGTGTGTGTAGAACGGTTGCACACATGTGAATGTTTTGAATGCAAGAGCTTTGATTTGCTTGCTTTACAAGATTTGATCAATGCTATACAAAGTCCGTATATTATTATTGCTTTAACCCTCTTGCATTCGGATTCTCTTAACACAAACTGCCCCTAGATTTCACATTCCATCACAAAATCAGGTCAGGCACACATACTCACTCACCTTTTCCTCCTCCTAAGTACATACCAGCAGCTATAATTACTTCCAGACTCACAGCTACCTCTAGCCTGATAGAGCTTTGACATGTGGTAGCAATTAGTGATGGTCACAGCATGATGGAAATCTACAGTGTGTAAATCCCAGCAAATCCCAGTTCAGGATTCAAGGGGGGCAATTATTTTATCCCAGCAAATCCAAGCTCGGGACTAAGAGGGTTAACTCAGGGCAATTTCTGTGCAAGCAATTTCTGTACTGTGCTCTCTCCAGGCTAGGAGATTTCAAACAAAAACAAAACAAACAAAAACAGATGGTGAGAAAAAGGCAGACCACCAGCTTCTGTCACTGCAACATCATTGTGACTGAGCTGAAAAATGAGGTGGTAGCAAAACAGAGAAGGAAAAAAAAAAATCGCTGATAAAAGCATGTTTGTCAGTGTTTAGTTTACTCCTCTCTTTCAACACAACGCACACTCACTCACTCACTCGCACTCCACAAGAAGACGAGGTTGAAATGGAACATTGTAATTTCCCGTCGTCACCCTTTTCGACATCACAACAAAACGGGATGAAGTGGCAGTGCTGACTGTATCCACCAAAGGAAGGGTGAGGGGTAGAGATCTTTTTATCAATGACCATCCACACCATCTTTTTCTCTCAAATAGGCACAGCAACCACTGCCAAATGCCTAGCAATCAGTGACACGTGCCCTAGCAATCAGTGACACATGCCCTAGCAACCAGTGACACGTCCTAGCAACCAGTGACACATGCCCTAGCAATCAGTGACACATGCCCTAGCAACCAGTGACACATGTCCTAGCAACCAGTGACATGTCCTAGCAACCAGTGACACATGCCCTAGCAACCAGTGACACATGTCCTGGCAACCAGTGACACATGCCCTGGCAACCAGTGACACATGTCCTAGCAACCAGTAACATGTCCTAGCAAGCAGTGACACATGCCCTAGCAACCAGTGACGTGTCCTAGCAACCAGTGCCACATGCCCTAGCAACCAGTGCCACATGCCCTAAATTATCATACCTACCTGTGTGCTATTACCCTCATGCCTTCACAAAAGCACAAAATGAACAGTTTTGAATTATTGCCAATCTCGCTTCTTTACAAAAGCGCAAAATGAACTGGACTCAAATGTCTCCATCTGGTATGGGTACTTGTCTTGCAGTGTGTGCAAGGTGATGCGTGCATACTGTGCTGTGTTATTCTGCGATTTTTTTTCTCCTCCTATATACTTTCTTCATGTACAGCTTGTAACCCACACACATTTCTCTATTTGTGAGACAATAATCTTTCAATTGAAATGAATTGTCATCAGTAGGAGGAGCTACATGCAATGCCACCAGGGTTCACCGCCATCTCTCTCTGTCTCTGCTGAGTTCTACGATCTCCTGTAGCCCTCCCAGACCACTGACCTCAGTGATGTTGGCAATGTAGGATGTTAGAACAGTTCTGAATAATAAATGATTACCTTCATACAGTTCTGAATAATTAATTGGTACCTTCATTTTCTTACGACAACAACATAAAGTTTTGAATAATTACCAACCTGATTTTTTTTTTTTTTTTTTTTGCAAAAGTGCAAAATGAACAGTTCTGAATATATATTAATAATTGCCCTTATTTCCTCACAAAAGCTCAATATTAACCTACGAATAATTAATTATCGCCCTTATTTCCTCACAAAAGCTCAAAATTAACCTATGAATAATTAATTATTGCCCTTATTTCCTAACAAAAGCTCAAAATTAACCTATGAATAATTATCGCCCTCATTTCAACACTGAAGCACATAATTAACGTGCCGACTAATTACCAGCCTCATTTCTATGTTTAAAGCACAAAGCGAACCGTTGTGAATAGACAATGATCGCCCTCATTTCCTTGCAAAAAAAGCACACACTTCGACTCGTGAATAATCAAAACTGTCGTTATTAACAACCACGAAGTAACAGGAAAAAAGTGACCCTGCAATGATCCATATATTACCAAGCCCCAACCCCCCTCCCCCCCCAAATCTCTCTCTCTCTCTCTCTCTCTCTCTCTCTCTCTCTCTCTCTCTCTCTCTCTCTCTCTATTTCTAGGGCAGGGTGCTATGTGCCTGTCCTCTGATGCACTTGTGACTGCTCAGACAGTCTGCCCTCTGGCCTCAGCCGATACAATCCAACTTCAGAGCAGCTCATTTCATTTGTACAGGTTGCATGCTGGGTATGGTGGGGGGGGGGGGGGGGGGGAGGGTTTGTTTGTTGTTTTTCTTTTTACTAGATAGATGGCTTGATGAAAAAAAGCAAATTTATTGCTTACTCAATGTACCATCTGGAAGTAAAATTGTTACTTTGACTTTGTTGTGTTTCGGCAACCCACCAAACATTCTTCTGCATGTGTATATATATATATACACGGAAGGAATTCAAGCACTGACATGTTTGTACTTGAAGCTGACTGGGAAGATCATAAAAATCCCCACCCTTAATTGATCATAAAAATCCCCACCCTTCACTGATCATAAAAATCCCCACCCTTCATTCATCATAAAAATCCCCCACCCTAAATTCATCATAAAAATCCCCCACCCTTAATTCATCAAAAATCCCCCACCCTTAATTCATCATTAAAAAACCCACCCTTAATTCATCATTAAACCCCCCCCACCCTTAATTCATCATTAAACCCCCCCACCCTTAATTCATCATAAAAATCCCCACCCTTAATTCATCATAAAAATCCCCTACTCTTAATTCATCATTTAAAAAAATCCCCACCCTTAAACCTGGGAATGAATTGATTTCTTTATTTATTCTTTTATTTCGAGGATAAAGGAATAAGTACTCGGGTGCTTTTTTTTATTATTTTTTTTTTACATCCTGTCCCTGTGAATCACCGTGAGAGTACACACTGGATGAAAAGTCAGCATGCACAACTGTTTTCAAGTACCGACACTATATATGCAGCCATACTCCGACTTCAGAGGCTAATTGGTGTGCACAAGATTTGCACATGACCTTGCATAGGGGATTTGGTTTATCACCTCGTTCAAAGGATTCGCTGGGAATGAAGGATGTACCCATGGTAACTCAAGATTAAAATAAATAAATAATAATAATAATAATAATAATAATGATGATGATGATAATAATAACAATAATAATAATTACAAAAAAGGTAGCTCGAGAGATTTGTTTTTTTTTTTAAATGAACCGTTCAGAGGCAAAGATCCCTTGCCTTCAAGATTATGGTTAGGGTATGATTCAAACATTCCAACCAGCACGCTTTGAAAAATATGTTCAAAACTGAAAAAAGCAAAAACAAAAAACCCCTTACCAAGTATAAAACTTTCTGACCCACAGACCCTAGGGTAATTTAAGGGGTCCTGCACTCTTCTCCCTTTGCGTCATTCTGTGTCTGTGACCCCAGTTTTATTCTCTTTTTTAAAAATTCTTTTATATTGAGGAAAACGGAATAAGCACTTATGTGCTTTTTTTTAAATTTTATTTTACATCCAGTCCCCGTGTGTATGCAGTTTTGTCAATCTTGTCACCTGCTCCCATCGGCACAAAATGGCCTACTCTTAAAAAAAACGGAACAGGATTTAATGTGTGCACAAGATGTTCTGTATGCGTTCGCACATGGGGCCTCAGTTTATAGTCTCATCCAAAGAACTTTTGGGGAGAGTGGAGTCAGCATTGATGTTAACTCCATGGGAAAAATCCCCTCGAACAGGAATTGAACCCAGGTCGTCAAACTGAAAGCACAATGTTCTGACCATTAGGCTACCCCATCCCCCAAAGCCCTAGCAATTGAACACAAGTATGACGACCACAATAGCCCAGTGGTTAAAACCGTTCTACTTCAACCTCATGGGTCCATGAAGTCGTGGGTTCGAATCTCGGGAGCACCTGGTGCACTAAGGGGGAAGATTTTTACGATATCGCAGGTCAACATTAAGTGCAGACCTACCAGTGCCTTTATGTATTTATACATGCAGAAGATCAAATATGCACGTTAAAGATCCTGTAATTCATGTCAGCGTTCAGTAGGTTACAGTAACATTAACATGCCCAGCATGCATTCTCAAAGTTGGAATGCACCTGCCTTCATGGTGAGCTCACCATTAGTGAACCATGAAGCTTAAGCCAAGAATATATATTATATATATATATATATATATATATATATGAATGAATAAATACATAAATCAATCAAATCCAATTATGTTGTTTATAGCCTCGCCCCCAAAATTTTAATTTATATATGTGACGCTCCACCACATAATGAGACGGAGTGCACATGAGGTCAATTTTTAGTTATTGACATGTTATTAATGTTCAATAAAGTGGCTATCAAATACAAAAAACAGATTGAAAAATCAGACAGTTCCGTGCATCATTATTACAAATTGAAATGATAGACTGCAGGATGTGACAAAATGAGAAACGGGCAAGTTTATTTTCATAATAGGTTGTCAGAATGAGGGCTTGGGTATTTTCAAAACACGTTTAAAAGCAAAAGGAATAAAAATTATGCTTTGATATTTTGTTATAAGGTAGCTAAACCGATATAGTTTAATAATCAATCAAAATCTCAAAATTGACAACTTGACCCCCACCTGCCTTTAATGGCTCCTAGCGCAAAATTGGGTAATGTGCTAAGCGACTCATTCCGTGGTGGAGCGTCACATATATATATATATATATATATATATACACAAACACACACATTTGTGTGTGTGTGTGTGTGTGTGTTTAAGTGTGTGTGTGTGTGTGTGTGTGTGTGGTGTGTCTAAGTGTGTGTGTGTGTGTGTTTAAGTGTGCGTGTGTGTGTGTGTGTGTGTTTAAGTGTGTGTGTGTGTGTGCATGTGTGTGTGTGTGTGTGTGTGTGCGCGCGCGCGCGCGCATGTGTGTGTTTAAGTGTGTCTCAAAGTACATCCCCAAAGCCCGAAACACAGTGATCTTAATGGTGGGCAAAACTGGTTGCCTGCACAAAAGTCTCACCACTGGTGAACCTCGGAGCTGTAGCCAGGAAAGCAAAACACCCCTAAGTACTTACAAACAGCTCTCCCGGCTAACCCTTACAAACAGCCCTCCCAGCGAACCCTTACAAACAGCCCTCCCAGCGAACCCTTACAAACAGCTCTCCCAGCTAACCCTTACAAACAGCTCTCCCGGCTAACCCTTACAAACAGCCCTCCCGGCTAACCCTTACAAACAGCTCTCCCGGCTAACCCTTACAAACAGCTCTCCCGGCTAACCCTTACAAACAGCTCTCCCGGCTAACCCTTACAAACAGCTCTCCCGGCTAACCCCTACAAACATCCCGGCTAACCCTTACAAACCGCTCTCCCGGCTAACCCTTACAAACGGCTCTCCCAGCTAACCCTTACAAACACTCTCCCAGCTAACCCTTACAAACGGCTCTCCCGGCTAACCCTTACAAACAGCTCTCCCAGCTAACCCTTACAAACAGCTCTCCCAGCTAACCCTTACAAACAGCTCTCCCGGCTAACCCTTACAAACAGCTCTCCCGGCTAACCCTTACAAACACTCTCCCAGCTAACCCTTACAAACAGCTCTCCCAGCTAACCCTTACAAACAGCTCTCCCGGCTAACCCTTACAAACAGCTCTCCCGGCTAACCCTTACAAACAGCTCTCCCGGCTAACCCTTACAAACAGCTCTCCCAGCTAACCCTTACAAACAGCTCTCCCGGCTAACCCTTACAAACAGCTCTCCCGGCTAACCCTTACAAACAGCCCTCCCAGCTAACCCTTACAAACAGCTCTCCCGGCTAACCCCACACTGCCAATGCACTAGCAGGTGTTGCCATCTTGCAACGTGCCAAAAGCCAGCAGGTCAAAAACTAAAAGAGCTGTTTATGTTTGGGACAAAACTGGAAGTGGAACCAGTTATGCATCAGGTTAGACGGCTACTATATCATCATACACATGCTGGGTTTTGGGGGGGTTTTTTTTGGGGGGGGTGGGTTCTTTTCTTTTGGGGGGTGGGGGGGAGGGGGGAGGGGACAGTTAGATGATAAAATGGAAGGAAAGGGGGAAGGGAGGGGAGAGGAACAGTGTAATAATCATGAATTCAAATTTTGGGTGGAAAACATGAAAGGGTAAAGCATCTTTTCACATTGAAAAAAAACCCAACATGCTTTAAAAGGTAAATGGCAGAACAGGTTAACATTTTAAAATGCTAGTATAAAAATTCTATGCAGCAAAAAAAAAAAAAAAAGTAAATGCTGTGGCCATCTCTGTTGCACTCCCAACAGTTAAATCACTATCTTTGTGTTGCACAATTCATTCACACGGTCAATAAATATCCAACAATTTCAGACATACGCCCCCATAAATGCAGCAAAACCAGGTCAAAAGCTACACACTGTGGCCACCTTTGTTACGATTCAACAACAAGTCACACTTCTCCGATTCACAACCCAGTCGCCCTTTCTAGAACTGTTGCCGGATTTTCGACTTGTGCGGTAACTGCAATGATAGGAGGTGAAACTTTGTCCAGCTTTCTGTACCTTCCAAAGTAAAAATCATCTGATTAACTCATTCAAGCCCCGAGCCTGAGTACTGCTCGGGGGAGACTGAGTTGTCTTGCCTGCCTGAGCCAGAGCAGCTCTAGGGCTAGGTACCCGTTGGTATCATTGTTGTTGTTGTGATATAATTTATAATCACAACAACAACAGGAAACTAGCCCGAGAGCTGCATGGGCTGAGGCCAATAAAATCCAATCATGTTGTTTATAGCCCCGCCAACCACACAGGCCATATCGGGGCTGTCACCTCATCACATTTTAAAACTCGTGTTAAAACTGTGCAACTATATACAGATGAAAACGGGGTATAACACCAACTTTGCTGTCCCTGCTTGTATCGACGCCCTGGTTAACCAACGGGTTCAGGTGGGCAAGACTACCTCAGACTCACCACAGCACAGTGCTAAAGCTCAGGGTTGAATGAGTTAATCTTCACCTAAACTTCTCTCTTTGGCAGAGGACGTGGGAAGAAGTGTTTCTTTCAGGTAACTTCTCCGTTTTTACAACTTGCCAGTCACGATTATTCTGTGCAGAGTTCGGTGTCGTTTTTGTGGGAAATGTTAGTATTGTTAGAGAATACCTTTCCTGATAATTTTGTGTTAATTGGATACATTTTTTAAAAAATCTTGTGACTTTTTTCATTTATTCATTTGAAACTGACTTTCAAGCTGTCATAAAACTAAAAAAAATGTTTGTTTTGATTTTTTTCTTTTTTCAATTGTCATTCATAACTCTGTGTGACCTAAATCTATAACACGGAATTTTCTACAATTTTTCTCTTTTTTTTTTAAGTGGAGGAAGATATTTTCCCTCAAAAAATAGCTCCAAAGTATGTAATTCTTCTCTCCAGGGAGGGGGAAGCTGTATGGAAACCCCACAAAAGAAACCCCCCCTTCCCGTATGTAAAAATTTTTTCAACAAGACTCCCTTCACCGCCAGTAAATTAGTCAACAATCCAATTCCATTTTCGCTGTCAGTCAGGATATACAACCAATGAGAATTTTTATCACAGTATTTCACAGGTGTGTTAAAAAATCGCCCCCAAAAACAATACCATAAAATTATTACGACCACGCAGAGAAAGAGACAAGGCATTCCGTGACGTTCTTCACACGAATAGGGCAAAGAGTAGGTAGTGTCCCCTGGTGAGCAGCAGTGAGGGAGGAGGGGGGGCTACGTTACGGACACGCTGCGATCCACCCCAGCACACTGACACACCGTCATCACCTGCAACATCGTCCGTCGACAACACCGCTTACAGCACACTGTTCGTCTGGTGATCTCTTTTTTTTGTTTGTTTTTGTTTGTTTGTTTGTTTGTTTGTTGTTTGGTTTGGTTTTATATAAATTTGATTTTTTTTAATATCATTATTATTATTATTATTATTATTATTGTTGTTGTTGTTGTTGTTGTTGTTGTTGTTGTTATTTATTATTATTATTATTATTATTATTATTATTATTATTATTATTATTATTATTAATATTATCATCATCATCGTCATCATCGTCATCATCATCATCATTATTTTCTTTTTTCTTTTAACTGTTTGTTGTTGGTGTGGGTTTTTTTTTTTTTTTTTTTTTATCATTTACTGTTCTTTCTTAGACTCTTTTTTGTTTTGTTATTTGTTGGTCTGTTTTTATTTGGGAGGGGGGTTGGGTTTTTTTTTTTTTTGTTGTTGTTTTGTTGTTGTTTTGTTGTTGTATTTTGTTTTGTTTTGTTTGTTTGTTGTTGTTGGTTGGTTTGGGGTTTTTTTGGAGGGGGTGGAAGGGGAGAAGTGTGTGTGTGCATGAGTGTGTGTGTGTGTGTGTGTGTGTGTGTGTGTGTGTGTGTGTGTGTGTGTGTGTGTGTGTGTGTGTGTGTGTGTGTGTGTTAAGTGTGTGCGTGCGTATGTGGATGCGTGCGAACAAACGACAAAATGGACAAAACCGCTATATACAGAGGGACTGTATGTAAAAAAAACACCAAAAAAAACCCACACAAGAGCTTATTCCTTTATCCTTGAAATAAAAGAATAAATAAATCAAGTAAGTAACTGTGCAGGAGGTCTCTCTCTGCTGGCCTCAGCTGACACATTCCAACTTCTGACCAGCTTTTCTTATCAAAAAGGTGAAAAGGTAGAGGTGTCCCATAACCTGTGTGGTTGTAGGGGAGCGAGGCGTCAGAGATCTCAGCTTCTCTAGGGGCCAGCATATTGAGGGCGGCGCCCATCTCCTCTCCCTCGCTGCTTTACCTCCCCTGATCCTAAAGAGGGCAGGTACCCAGTTACAGCTGGGTGAACTGGGGGAACTGTACTGAAACCAAGGTGTGCAAACGGTCACCCTCCAATTGGCAACCATGCTCGACACTCTTCTTATTATGTTTGTTTATACAGGATATGAGCTCAGTACGTCTGCGTTTCTGTTACCTACAGAACGCTGACAAGAGTTAGGGAAGGAGGAACCGAACCCCTTACCTTATCTACCAGCTGCTGACACTGCTGCAGGGCTAACGTGGACAGGACGACGATCTCATGTAACCACTTCACCACCGCTTCCATCTGAAACACACATTACCAATATGCAAGGCATTTTAGACAGGTCATCGGAGGCAGCACTGGCAGCCTTATTTCCAAACACATACACACACTTACAAACATGAATGCCAACACTTTTTCATCTCAAACCAGTGCAACTGAAGTAGGTTACAAGCAAAGTGTTAAATATCAAAGGATAAAAGAACACATGACAAAAAATGTATCACAAATAAAGGTAAAGGTGTCCCATAACCTAGGTGGACGTAGGGGAGCGAGGCATCAGAGACCTCAGCTTCTCTAGAGACCAGTATATTGAGGGCAGCGCCCATCTCCTCTCCCTCGCTGCTTTACCTTCCCTGACCCTAAAGAGGGCAGGTACCCATTTACAGCTGGGGGAACTGGGGGGACTGTACTAAAGCCAAGGTGTGCAAACAGTCACCCATCCAAGTGGTAACCATACTCAACACTGCTTAACTTGACTGGGAGAAAGTGAACGCTCTGACCACTGAGTTATCCCTCCTCCTGATCACAGGTAGTATTTTTCCTGTACTCGGTATTTGTATTCCTATTGTTGTTTATTTCTGTTTGGTTTTGGGGGGTGAGGGCTAGGAGATGTTGCTGATTGTAGCTGATTTTTCGCAGTAATTGTTGGGTATTCCCGTTCTTTTTCTGGGAGGGGTATTTTGTGTTTTCTTATGTGAAATTAAGTAACTATTTAGTTATATTTTTCATTGGAATTACTGATTTTGTTAGAGATTGTTAGAACTGCATTTCCCGTTTTTGCTTACTGTAGTTCAATAGGTTAGTGACAAAAAGGTGTTTTGTTTGTTTGGTTGTTTTTTTTTAATTTACCAAGCAAGTATTCACTCCCTGAAATTCTTTATCCCATACATTGCCAACTACACCTTCTTTTCCTGACACTCATACACCCACCTACTCTCCCCCCACCCCCTCCCGTCTAATATCACAATTTGTGAAAAGACGTTAAATGAATCTGAACAGATAGCTTACTTAAATTTTGACTAGACTAGACTACACACACACACACACACACACACACACACACACACACATACACACACATCCACACATCCACACACACACATCCACACACACACACACACACACACACACACACACACACACACACACACAAAGTTTGTCTCTGATGTGATCCCCAGTAATCTCTTTTTTATAAAGTATGACTGTAAAGACTGTGAAATTATAACACCCTACTGTGGCAATGTACTTTTTGCTTTATTCACGGCAGCCTTTACATGTAGTTCCCAATTGTTCATCTTACAGTTTTAGATTTTAAAGTTCTCTATTGTTTGATGTTTTTGTTATTATTTGCGTTTCTTATGCCATGTTTTGCAACATTCTAGTTATATAGCTTTGTAATCAGTCTTATTATGCACATAATTACCAACACACTTTTTTTTTTTTTTTCCCCCTTAAACCCTCATCTCTTTATTGTCCCCTCCCCCCCATCCTTCCCTCGTCTAATATCACTTTAAGTGTACAGATGTAAAATCAAACACACACACACACACAAACAACCAACCAACAACAAAAACCTATGACTGACACAAAGAAACATGACATTCCAATAAAGCTGAAGCCAACCTTCAACACCAGAACAATCATTTTGCAACATGTACTACAACATGTGCTGTCTCCACTCTCCCCAAAAGTCCTTCGGATGAGACTGTAAACCGAGGCCCCGTGTGCGAATGCATGCAGAACATCTTGCGCGCACATTAAATCCTGTTCCGCTTTTCATAAGAGTAGGCCATTGTGTACCGGTAGGAACAGATGATAATATTTACACAACTGCAAACACACGGGAACAGGATGAAAAAAAGCACATGAGTGCTTATCCCATTACCCTCGATATCAAAGAATAAAATAAATTAAATAAATAAATAAAAAATAAAGTAAAAATTTTTTTTTTTAAAAAGGCAGAAAGACAATGACGATGACAGGCGCTGACCTGTATTCGTTGCGACACGTCCACCTTCTGTTGTCCGTTCACATGCAGCTGGTAAATAGCCAGGATGACCTTTGACCCATGAATGTAAAATGACATGGCCACGTTCTGAGGTAGAGGAGGGTTGAATAAATCCTGCAGGAAAAGAGACATTATACTGAACACTCACATGGGATGGGATAACGTAGTGGTCAGAACATTGCGCTGGCAATTTGATGACCCGGTTCGATTCCCGTTCGAGGGGATTTTTTCCCCTGGAGTTAACATCAGTGCTGACTCCACTCGCTTAAAGCCACAGAAACCGGGATAAGCACTGGCCTGATGAGCCTTAGGCTCGGGACAGACTAACAAGGACATACACATAACCAAAACGAAACCCCCCAAATCAAAGCCTTTCATTTTTCAATGTTTCCTACATGAAAATGTAAACAAAAACAAATGAATTTTGTTGTTCCTCAGTCAGAGCTCCAAGTTCACCAATCGTGAGATTTTTGCCTTTGTGACTGGTTTTAGCCCAACATTCAGGTAGCAGCATTCTGACTTTTTTAATATATTTTTTAAAAATTCTTTTATATCGAGTATAATGGAATAAGCACTCATGTGCTTTTTTTCATCCAGTCCCCATGTGCATGCAGTTTTGTAAATCTTGTCATCTGTTACCAGGATTTAACATGTGCGCAAGATGTTCTGCGTGTGTTCGCACACGGGGCCTCAGTTTACAGTCTCAATCGAAAGACTTTTGGGGAGAGTGGAGTCAGCACTGATGTGAACTCCAGGGGAAATATCCCCTCGACCGGGAATCGAACTTGGGTCGTCAAATTACGAGCGCAATGTTCTGACCATTAGGGGATGGTGTCTAAACAGGACACCTGCAGGCACCCTTTTTTTTATTTCAATAATCCATTCCTACCAGCAGGAAATGGCCTACTCTTTTGAAGGGCAGAAGTGACAAATTTCATGCAAAAATCGTTTTCAAAATCGGCGTCCACCTATTTTGGTGCTGATTAAATAATAATAATAAAAAAATTGGCCCAAGCCTATGTCAGTTAATTATGTCAGCTAATTGCCAAGGCCTACACTAAAATGTTGTTATGTTATAAAAAGTTGTGTTGAGATTTCCTTCAGCCATGACAAGCTCTTAACATAACAGCCTGCACTCTCCTTTACAGGAGAAAAAAAATCCTCTGAAGTCAGAGTATGGCTGCCTATATGGCGAGGTACTTGATAAAAGACATACACACAAACTTCTCATTCATGTGCTTAAGCAATTTTAATCTCATCATGATTCCCAGGTGGGATGAGTGAGTCAGAGTGCACATTCTGGGTGACCCCCAGAGTGTTAAGCTGGGGAACGCACAACAACAACAATCAAAAAAATGATGTATGTTTATCATTCATGCGTCATGGTGAAGAAAATGCAGGAAGGACGGCGGCAGGATGGTTAAGACGTTCACCTGCCAATATGTAAACCGCGAGTTTCTGGGTTCGTACCCAGCTCGCCCTTTCTTCCCAGTTTGACGAAAAAATCAAACTGAATGTCAAAGTCATTCGGATGAGACTATAAACCGAGGTCCCGTGTGCGAACGCACGCAGAACATCTTGCGCACACGTTAAAACCCTGTTCCGCCTTTCAGAAGAGCAGGCCATCATGTGCCGATAGGAGCAGATGACAAAATTATATTTTTTAAAAAACCCAGCATGCTCACAGGTGTTGTGTTTAGACACTATCCCTGAGGGGGGAAAAAAAAAAGGGTAGGCGCTGCATTTGTGGCGACGCGCTCTCCCCGGGGACAGCAGCCCGAATTTCATGCAGAGAAATCTGCTGTGACATTAAGTGGTATAAAATAAAATAAAAAATAAAATAAAATAAAATGCAGAACGCAGACAGTCGAAGAAACTCTAGCCTCTTTTTGAATCGACAATGGCTGTGTTGTCATTTTATTATTAGTAACAGAAATTGTGCTGATGAGCTGATAAAATTTGAACACCCTATATTTAGCATCAGCTTGTGCCTGCAGATGCAAGGGAAACAATCTGTTCAGCACACAATGCAATGCACCTACAGAGTGTTAAAGGTTAACCGGTGGAAAACCGTCGCATATGCAAAAATCTAACCACTGGTGAACCTCGGAGCTCTGTTAAGTCAAGTCAAGTCAAGTCAAAAACACTTTAACCATCCCCTGAAGGGCAATTACAATACTGATAGGCATGCTGATACGAATCATAATCAAACAACGAGGAACCAAAAAATAAATAAATTAAATAAAATAAAGGATGCACCCAACAAACACTACAAAGTTTCCCAAAAGCACAGGAGAAAAAAAACAAACAAACAAACAAACCTGTACGCAAATTAAGTAAAGGTAAAGGTGTCCCATAACCTACATGGTTGTCGTAGGGGAGCGAAACGTCAGAGACCTCGGCTTCTCTACACAGATTACAACACAACCCCCCCCCCTCCCTCCCCCCCCCCCAAAAAAAAGTCCACCGATAAAAATGCGACACCTACCCTGCTTTTGCTGTTGGCCAGGTCCTGCAGAGATTTGCGTTTGGGGACGGCCAGACATTCCCGACAGGACTGCACGTTCTTCGTCAACTGCTCCATCAGCTGAAACACCGGGATAGCCTAGTGGTCAGAACACTGCGTTCGCAATTTGACGACCCGAGTTCGATTCCCGTTCGAGGAGATTTTTCTCCTGGAGTTAACATCAGTGCTGACTCCACTCTCCCCCAAAGTCTTTCAGATGAGACTTTAAACCGAAGAACCATTGTGTGCCGGTGGGAACAGATGACATTTACAAAACTGCATACACACAGGGACTGGATGTACAAAAGCACATGAGTGCTTATTCCATTATCCTTGATATAAAAGAATAAATAAAAATAATAATAAATAAATAATTTTGTGGTGGAGCGTCACATATAAGCACCAAGCTTGAACAGAGTCCACAAGCAAGGTGAAATAAAAGAAAAAGAAAGAAAAAGAAAAACAAACAAGGCAGCATGAAAGAGCATAAGAGACAACTCGTGATTTCTAGGGGACGGGATAGCTTAATGGTCAGAACATTGCGCATCGCAATTTGACAAGGCGAGTTTGACTCCTGTTGGAGGGGATTTTTCCCCTGGAGTTAACATCAGTGCTGACTCCACTCTCCCCCAAAGTCCTTCGGATGAGACTGTAAACTGAGGACCCGTGTGTGAAGGCACGCAGAACATCTTGCACACACGTCAAATCCTGTTCTGCTTTTCATAAGAGTAGGCCATCATGTGCCGGTGGAAGCAGATGACATTTACAAAACTGCAGACACACGGGGACTGGATGTAAAAAAGCACACGAGTGCTTATCCCATTATCCTCCATATAAAAGAAAGGGATAAAAGAAACCCCAATATGTGACACTCCACCACATAAGGAGTCGCATTGCACCAGAGGTCAATTTTTAGTTACTGACAGGCTATCAAACTGAAATAAAATGGCTATAACATACAAAAAACAGATTGAAAATCGGACAATTCTATGAAAAGTTATTACAAATTTGAAATGATATGACTGCAGGAAATGACAAAATGAGAAATTGACGAGTTTAGCATCATAATAGGTGGTCAGAATGAGGGCTTCGCTATTTTCAAAGCACGTTTAAAGGCAAAAGGAAACAAAATTTCGATTTGATACTTCATTATGAGGTAGAATAATGGCTATAATTTTATAATCAATCAAAATCTCAAAATTGACAACTTGACCCCCTCCTGCCTTAAATGGCTCCTAGCGGAAAAGTGGGTTAGGTGCTAAGCGACTCATTTTGTGGTGGAGCGTCATATATAAGCACCACGCTTGAATGAACACAGTCCACAAGCAGGTGAAATAAAAGAAAAAGAAAGAAAAAAAAACCAAACAAGGCAGCATGAAAGAGCATAAGAGACAACTCGTGATTTCTGGGCCATGTCCTCATCACATGAATGACGATGATGACTGAGCTGCTCAGTCTGCCGTCACTTACTTTTCTGCTCATACTCGTACATGTAATGTCCACCACCATCGCCTTGTTTGAAACATTGAAAGAGAGCATGTAGTGCAGACAATCGCTTAGTTTGAGAGAGAGTAGAGAGAGAGAGAGAGAGAGAAGAAGAGAGAGAAGAGGAGAGAGAGAGAGAGAGAGAGAGAGAGAGAGAAGGAGAGAGAGGAGAGAAGAGAGAGAAGAGAGGAGAGGGGAGAGAGAGAGAGAGAGAAAAATAATGGGTAGGCGCTGCACTTGTGGCGACGTGCTCTCCCCGGGGAGAGCAGCCCGAATTTCACGCAGAGAAATCTGCTGTGACATAAAGTGGTACCAAATACAAATACAAATCCTTCCACTCTTCCTTCTGCACGCTTTCCCCACGCGGCCACATCTCTCACCATCAACACCTCTTGCGCAGACTTGAACTGATAGTCTTGCTGTCGTAAACTGACAATCTGCAAGGCCTCTTGGAGGTGGTTTGCAGCATCACGAATCTGAAACACGCAGCTATATATTCAGGTGTGTATATATAGTAGTAGTAGGCACCCATCAGTCTCGGAAGACTATGGAGTTGCGCTCTAGTCTTTAGAGCGCAAAGCCTGGGTAGGTAAGTATGGAGGGCAAGCTGTTACCCATGCAGCAGACCCCCCCTCTCCACGGCACTGG
>CM060340.1:45356452-45362338 GCA_030674155.1 Stramonita haemastoma
AGTATCAGCCTGACAGAAAAAGAACTAACCCCCACCCCCAATAATACACACACACACACACACACACACATTCTCACACACACAACACACACACACACACACACACACACACGTGTGCCGGTGGGAACAGATGACAATATTTACAAAAACTGCATACACACGGGGACCGGATGAAAAAAGCACATCATTGCTTATTCTGTTATCCTCGATATAAAAAATAAATAATAATAATAATAATAATAATAACACACACATACACACATACACACACACACACACACACACACACACACAGACAAATAACTGACGATGGAATAAAATAAATAAATAAAGAGACAGACAGACAGACACAGAGACACAGAGAGAGAGAGAGACAGAGACAGAGAGAGAGACAGACAGAGAGACAGACAGAGACACAGACAGACAGAGACAGAGAGAGACAGACAGACAGAGACAGACAGACAGACAGAGACAGAACAGACAGACAGACAGAGACAGAGAGAGACAGACAAAGACAGAGACACAGACACAAACATAGAAAAATTGCAAACCAGGACTTGTTATTTGTTTGGCCCAAGATTTCCAGTCCATGGGGAGAAAATCAATCCCATAAAGATTTTTTACTACTAAGAGATGGAGGCGGGATAGCTCAGTGGTCAGAGCGCTCACTTTTCCCCCCAGTCAAGTTAAGCACCATTGAGCGTGGTTACCTGTTAGACGGATGACAGTTTGCTCGCCTTGGCTTCAGTACAGTCCCCCCAGTTCACCCAGCTGTCAATGGGTACCTGCCCTCTTTAGTGTCAGGGAAGGTAAAGAAGTGTGTGTGTGTGTGTGTGTGTGTGTGTGTGTGTGTGTGTGTGTTGTGTGTGTGTGTGTGTGTGTGTGTGTGTGTGTGTGAACTATTTACTGTCATTGGTTGCTTGTTTGTTGTGAGGGTCGAGTGCAAGTGCTTTGAATTGTTTTTGCAAGATATAGCGCTATATAAATTCCATGTATTATTATTATTATATTATTATTATTATTATATTATTATTATATTATTAATTATTATTATCATTATTATCCCACGGACTTTTGGGGAGAGTGGAGTCAGCACTGATGTTAACTCCATGGGGAAAAATCCCCTTGAAGGGGATTCAAACCTGGGCTGTCAGATTTTGAGTATAAAGTTCTAACCACTAGGCTATCCTGTCTCCCTCATGCACGAAGAACATCGTATACACACACACGCATACGCATACACACACGCACACACACACACACACGCTGCACATACACACGCACACATGCACACACATACGCACACACACATGCTGCACACACACACACACAAAATGCACACACATACGCACACACACACGCTGCACACACACACAACCCACACACATGCACACACAAACACACTTCCTTCCTCCCCCCACTTCCCCCAATTCCCATAACTTAATAACAAATAAACAACACAAAGAAATGTTCCACAACAAAAAGACCAAAATGTCATCCCAACTGACATGAGGCAGATAAATCCATGTCCTGTATATACCAAGTGCTGTGAGCCCATACAGCTAGTGGCTTATGGATTCTTTATATGTGACGCTCCACCACATAAGGAGTCGCACTGCACCAGAGGTCAATTTTTGGTTATAGACACGCTATTCATCAGCAATAAAATAGCTATACAATACAAAAAACAGATTGAAAATCTGATCATTCTATCCAAAGTTATTACATCTTGAAATAAAAGACCGCAGGAAATGACAAACTGGGAAACGGGCAAGTAAACAATCCAAACAGGTGGCCAGAATGAGGGCTTTGGTATTTTCAAAACATATTTCAAGACAAAAGGAAGCAAAACTATGCCTTGATATTTCACTACAAGGTAGAATAAAGGCTATAGTTTTATCACCAATACAAAATCTTAAAATCAACAACGTGACCCCCCACCTGCCTTTAATGGCCGTAGCGGAAAAGTGGGTCAGGTGCTAAGCGACTCATTTTGTGGTGGAGCGTCACATATATATGTAAATATGTCTGTGGCTTTGGCATTTTGCCATTATCATCTTCTTCTAAGCTTCAGCATCACAGCTTTTACAGTCTGTGTGTGTGTGTACATGTGTGTGTGTGTGTGTGTACATGTGTGTGTGGTGTGTGTGTGTGTGTGTGTGTGTGTGTGTGTGGTGTGTGTGTGTGTGTGTGTGTGTGTGTGTGTGTGTGTGTGTGTGTGCGCGTGTGTACAATGGGTCACTCTTCTGAAACCTATGCAGGAGAGGGGTGTCATATTCATAGCCAAATAAAAATTGTTCTAATTGTTTTTTGGGGTGTGTAACTTGACATATTTAATCAAAAGTGGTACAACTATCAGCACAATCAAGAACTATGTGCTACAACTAGGAATTACATCCATAAACTGATTTGTTTCTTGAAAAATCCACCATTTACAATCTCAATTTTGTTACATTGCCGTAGGAGTGGTTTGCATTTGCTAAAATTCTAACTTCAGTACCAATTAGATAGAACAGCTGCACTGAAAACTAAAGATGACTAAACATGCAAACAATTATATTGCATTTTATACCTTATTTTGAATTTTAACACACGACTTTTTAAATTAAAAAAAAAAATGTTCGCGCGTACCGCGGTGTCGCATTCATGACCTGCCTTGTGCAATGAAACTTCTAGTCTTATCAAGTGTGAGCAGCCTACTTTCCATTTGTTCTCAAAATAAAACTTATTCTTATGAATTATGGATGTTTAACAGACTTGTAAGTCGGAAAGTTTTTATACAATAAGCACTCCAACAAAAATTATGTCAGTGTGTCTCAAAAATCGCGTTACAACCGAGACGATCAAAAGGATTATTTTCTCAAATTCAATCCCTGAGGCTGTTTAGTGGAAGAATATTAAGGAATCCAATGCATAACATCATTTTCTCTCCCCTTCTAGATGAGACTATGCGCTGATGGTTCTGCCATGTTAAAATGAAATCTTTTTTCTGCATATAAAATAAAAAATATTTCCTTCTTATGGTGTCATCTGTTATGCTCGAAACGTTTTCAACTCATTGGATAAAGTATTGTTTTTTAAAGTTCTCAGAGAGTAATCAATTTTACTTTTGATTTTACCTGATCAAGCAATCATAAATCTCTTAAAAACAACTGAAAACAGCATCAAATGCAGATTTTGATTTTTCCCAAACCATGTAACAAAATTGTACAGGTTTCAGAAGAGTGACCCACATGCGTGCCTGCCTCTGTGTGTGTGTATGTGTGTTGTGTGTATTTGTATGTGTGTGTGTATGTGTGTATTTGTTCAAATTCATTTTAACGTCTTTTTCACAAGACGTTGTGTGTGTGTGTGTGTGTGTGTGTGTGTGTGTTGTGTGTGTTGTGTGGTGTGTGTGTGTGTGTGTGTGTGTGTTTTCATCAAATACCAAAAACCAAGTAAACATCACACACAGATCTGATGCAGACACAGAGAAAAACTGACACAGACTCAGATTCAGACTCTCTCTCTCTCTCTCTCTCTCTCTCTCTCTCTCTCTCTCTCTCTCACTCTCTCTCCTCTCTCTCTCTACTTCTCTCTCTCTCTCTCTCCTCTCTCTCTCTCTCTCTCTCTCTCTCTCTCTACTTCTCTCTCTCTCTCTCTCTCCTCTCTCTCTCCTCTCTCTCTCTCTCTCTCTCTCTCCTCTCTCTCTCTCTCTGGTGTGGTGTGGTGTGGTGTGGTGGGTTGTGGTGTGGTGTGGTGTGGTGTGGTGTGGTGTGGTGTGGTGTGGTGTGGTGGGTTGTGTGTGGTGTGGTGAGGTGTGGTGTGGTGTGGCGTGGTGTGGCGTGGTGTGGTGTGGTGTGGTGTGTGTGGTGTGGTGTGGTGTGGTGTGGTGTGGCATGGTGTGGTGTGGTGTGGTGTGGTGTGGTTTGATGTGGTGTGGTGTGGCAATGCATGGCGTGGCATGATATAGGGGACAGATAGCCTAGTGGTCAGAACACTGCGCTCACAATTTGACAACCCAGGTTCGATTCCCGTTTGAGGGATTTTTCTCCTGGAGTTAATATCAGTGCTGACTCCACTCTTCCCCAAAGTCCTTCGGATGAGACTAATAACCCAGGCCCCATGTGTGAACGCACGCAGAACATCTTGCACACACGTTAAATCCTGTTACGCTTTTCATAAGAGAAGGCCATCGTGTGCCGGTGGGAACAGATGACATTTACAAAACTGCATACACATGGGGACTGGATGTAAAAAAGCACTTGAGTGCTTCTTCTTCTTCTCTCGTTCGCTCTACACTGTCAGATGTGTCTGGGAAAAATAATGGCATTCCTTTCCAGCTCCTCTCGTGGGCCGTACAGCTTGGTCGGTAGGGTTGTCTCCATTGGCCACACTACTTGAGTCCTTATTCCATTATCTTCGATATAAAAGAATCTCTCTCTCTCCTCTCTCTTCTGTCTCCTCTCTCTCTCTCTCTCTCTCCCCCTCTCTCTCTCTCTGTACCTACCCTGTGCTGGTAAGAAGCAGTCCTCTGTCCCTCTCCGGACATACTGTTCCGTCTCTATATGAACTCGTGTAGATCTGCATCAACATCAAAACAAACCATCAATATGGTGTGATATGGTACAGTGTGGAGTGGGGTGTGGTGGGGTGGGGTGGGGTGGGGTGGGGGGAGGGTGGAGTGGGGTGAGGTAGGGTGGGGTGGTGGTGTGGAGTGTGGGTGGTGTGGTGGAGTGGATGGGGTGGAGTGGGGTGCGGTGTGGTGTGTGGTGGTGGGGTGGAGCTGGGGGGTGGGGTGGGGGTGGTGGGTGGTGTGGGGGGTGGTAGGGTGGTAGGGTGGTGTGGGGTGTGATGTAGTGTGTGGTGTGGTGCGGTGGTGTGGATGGTGGGGTGGGTGTGGTGTGGTGGGTGTGGTACATGATATTGGTTAATGATATGGAATGTGTGATATGACATAAATGATGTATGGTAGGTATGGTATGGTAATGGTATGGTATGGTATGGTATGGTATGGTATGGTATGGTATGGTATGGTATGGAGTATATGATAGATAGACAGATAGATAGACAACAGACAGACAGACAACAGACAGACAGACAGACAGACAGACAGACAGACAGACAGACAGACAGACAGACAGACAGACAGACAGACAGACAGACAGACAGACAGACAGACAGACAGACAGACAGACAGACAGACAGACAACAGACAGACAGACAGACAGACAGACAGACAGACGACAGACCAGACAGACAGATTGATATGTAGTAAGGTATGTAGGTAGGTAGGTAGGTAGGTAGGTAGGTAGATAGGTAGAAGAATAGATAATAGATAGATAGATAGATAGATAGATAGATAGATAGATAGATAGATGGTATGACATCGTATATATTATAATCATATCCTACAACTTGTGAGTGTATCAAAGTCAAGGTCATGGTCAAATCTTTATTTCCAGATGGTATAATGAAAAAATATGCAATACGTCCCTGCTCTTTTTCATCATGTGAGTGATAGAGTGGTTTTTTTTATTTTTTCATTTATTTTATTTATCAATCTATTTATTCATTCTTATTATTTCAAGGATAATAGGAACACCACGCACCACGCACGCACACACACACACACACACCTCTCTCTCTGGACGGAATAGCCTAGTGGTCAGAACATTGCCTGGCAATTTGACGACCCGAGTTTGATTCCTGTTCGAGGGGATTTTTCCCCTGGAGTTTAACATCAGTGCTGACCCACTCTCCACTCTCCCCAAAAATCTTTCGGATGAGACAATAAACCGAGCGAATGCACGCAGAACATCTTGCACATGCGTGAAATCCTGTTCCGCTTTTCATAAGAGTAGGCCATTGTGTGCCAGTGGGAACAGATGACAATATTTACACAAC
>CM060340.1:45367438-45369938 GCA_030674155.1 Stramonita haemastoma
CCGTGTACATATGGTTACGAATATTTTTCAGATAGACAGACCGACAGAAAGACAGAAACGGGGATTTACAGAGAGACAGAATCATCACTGGCGAGTAGATCGCCCGTCTAAACCATCGATCACTTGCAGTAGACCAACGTTTCTGTTTCAGGGTGAATGAACATACAAGTCGAGTTTAATGTCACTTGTTGATCCCCGTTTGATGTGCAATATAATGAAAGAAAGAGAGAGAGAGAGAGAGAGAGAGAGAGAGAGAGAGAGAGAGAGAGAGAGAGAGAGAGAGAGAGAGAGAGAGAGAGAGAGAGAGAGAGAGAGAGAGAGAGAGAGAAATTTAAAGAAAGAGAGATTGAGACAGACAGACAGACAGAGAGACAGACAGAAAGAACTTGAAAACTGTAGACAGATAGGCAGGCGCGCTGGGACATAGGGGAGATAGAGGATTGACAAAAAGGAAACAGAAACAGAGAGAAAAAACTGCCCCTTGCAATCTAGCGCTCCATTCAAAGAGTTTTTAGCAATGAGCTTGCATGCTGTTTTAATCTCTGAGTGCATCAGAAGTAATGTCTTTCATGGCTTTGTCTGCGAGAGTAAGAAAGGGAGAGAGAGAGGGGGGGGGACAGAGAGGGAGGGAGAGAGAGGGACAGAAAGAGAGAGCGCGCGCACGCGCCTGCACGTGTGTGTATGTGTGTGTGCGCGTGCGCGTGTGTGGGAGGGGGGGAGCAGGTGTGTGTGTGTGTGTGTGTGTGTGTGTGTGTGGTGTGTGTGTGTGTGTGTGTGTGGTGTGTGTGTGTGTGTGTGTGTGTGTGTGTGTGTGTGTGTGTGTGTGTGTGTGTGTGAAATAGAGATAAGAAAGTTAGAGAGAGATTTAAACTTGATGAGAGATAGGGAGAGACAGACAGACAGAGACAGAAAGAGAGAGAAGGGGAGAGAGAGGGTTAGAGAAATAATGAAAGAGAGAGCTAGAGCTAGAGAGAGAAAGAGAGAGAGATAGTGGATTGAAGAGAGAGGGGGAGAGAGAGAGATGGGGGGTGGGGACAGACAGGACAGAGAAGACAGAGATAAGCAGAGGGGAGGAGACAGAGATAGACAAAGTAAGAGAGCAAAACACATTGTTGTGACTTGCCAGCCAGTGCTCCATTCAAACCCTGGCCAGCAGTAAACAGGCTATTTCCATCTCGGAGTGCTTCAGTCCCCACAGTTCAGTGCAGTCCTCACTGCTTGTTTTAAATGACTTATTTTTCTATTAAAGGACAAAGGGAGAAAGTGGGGAGAGAGAGGGGGAGATAGAAAGTGAGAGATACAGACAGACAGACAGACAGACAGACAGACAGACAGACAGACAGACAGACTGAGAAAGGGTGTTGAAAAATCAAAAGACAGAGGAATGAACAAGATATAAAAAAATGAAGAGAGACACAGACAGACAGACACCCAGACAGATGGAGAGACAGACAGAAGCCAGCCACGCATACAAACAGACAGACACAGAGACACAGAGACACAGAGACAGAGAGCACCACCACTGTTTGCAATTAAATCGCCAATTCAAACGAGTCCTGCCAGCGATTCCTTTTTTTACCTCCCTTGAATGGATCATTAACTATACAATTTTTCTTGCAACGTGGTGTCCTGTTGAAAATGGCTGAAAAAGAGACAGACGACTGGAATAATAGAGGAACAGTTCTATGCAGACGGACAGACAAATGAATATATACACACACGAGTGCGTGCGCATATGCACACACACATACATTGAAATGCATAGACACTGGCTTCAGAACACTATCTCTGATGAAGTCGAGTTTCCAACCAGGAGCAGTAGCATAGTGGTTAAACTGTTGCGTTCGTAGTTGTACATATGTAAGTTCGATTCCCTTTAAATTATTTTTTCCCTTTTCATGTGGTATTATGTTTTAGTTATTATTTGTATTCTGAAGAGATGGAGGGACGATATCAGCGAATGGACGGGCCCATAACTCAACAAAACCCTAAGAAAGGAAGAACAGAGAGAGGAATGGAGACAACTGGTCGTCAAGTTTTCAAGTGCCCCCACGGTCACCAGACTATGAGATAAAAAGATAGATTTGTATTCTTTTTGGAAGAAGGGGATGGGAGAAGGCTGTAGGCAGAGGGACCTTGCTATGAGCAGAATGGAATGACTGGAACCTCACAGATCAGTTTCCTTCACCTAAACCACACTATTCCCAAAATTGCTCAAACTGCTTGGCAGACCCTGCAGGTTTCTGTGTTGCCTTTGAACGGTGGAGGCTTGATCCTAGGCTGTCCCAACTCATTAGCGGAGCGCTCTAACCACTGGGCTATCTCTTCCACGTTGGGTTCAATGAGAGGGTCGAAGTCGCGACTTCTTCCTTTCTGGACAAGGCATTGCCTCTAGGCCAAAGCTAGATCCATGCTCCCCTGTTTTATGATGATAAAAACCGAAGTGAGAAGCGTTGAAACGGGGATATTCAAAAGGTATACAAGATGAGAGAGAGAAGAG
>CM060341.1:0-42500 GCA_030674155.1 Stramonita haemastoma
AACACATACTTACCACACAGACACAGCTTGTCATAGAATCCAAATATGATGTATACGCAGGTAATCCACACAAGGAACCCGCACGTACAGCACATTCACCTTGTAGTCAAATCGAAAGTATGCGAATGGAAACATTCCCACAGGTACAGCCAGGTAATCCAAAGAAAGAACACAAGCACAGAACACATGCAACTTTGCTTTGCATGGTAAAGCAGAAAGGAAATGTATTTTAGACACATACATTTGTGTATCACAGTTTGTGGTTAAATCCAAAGAAAATAAATGCCAAAAATGACACAACAGGTAGTCTCAGATAATCCACAGAATGAACACATACTTACCACACACACCTACCTTGTTCTAGAATCCAAAGATGATGTACAGGCAGGTAACACACACATAAAAGACACAAATACCGGAAATACTTCTTGTAGTAGAATCGAAACTTAGCGAATGCCAACAATCGCACAGGTACAGCCAGGTAATCCACAGAATGAATACAAGTAGAGGACACATGCCACTTTTCTTTGCATGGTAAAGCAGAAAGGAAATGCATTTAATACACATACATTTGTGTATCACAGATCGTAGTAGAATCCAAAGAAGATGAATGCCAAGAATCACACAACAGGTAGTCCTAGGTAATCCACAGAATGAACACATACTTACAACACACACAACTTGTTGTAGAATCCAAAGATGATGTACAGGCAGGTAATCCACACAAGCAAGACACATTCACTGCAAATACTTCTTGTAGTGAAATCCAAAGTTAGCGAATGCAAACAATCCCAAAGGTACAGCCAGGTATTCCACAGAATGAACACAAGCACAGCACAATGCAACCTTGCTTTGCATGGTAAAGCACAAAGCAAATGCACTTTCTACACATTCATTTGTGTATCACAGCTTTTAGTGGAATCCAAAGAAGATGAATGCCAAGAATCACACAACAGGTAATCCCAGGTAATCCACAGAATGAACTCATACTTACCACACACACACAACTTGTCGTAGAACAAAATGATGATGTACAGGCAGGTAATCCACACAAGGAAGACACATATACCGCAAATATTTCTTGTAGTCGAATCCAAAGTTGGCGAATTCAAACAATCCCACAGGTACAGCCAGGTAATCCACATAATGAATACAAGCACAGCACCTATGCAACTTTTCTTTGCATGGTAAAGCAGAAAGCAAATGCATTTTATACACATACATTCGTGTATCACAGCTTGTAGTAGAATCTAAAGAAGACGAATGCCAAGAATCACACAAGAGGTAGTCCCAGGTAATCCACAGAATGAACACATACTTACCACACACACACAACTTGTTGTAGAATCCAAAGATGATGTACAGGCAGGTAATCCACACAAGGAAGACACAAACACTGCAAATACTTCTTGTAGTCCTATCCATAGATCGCAAATGCAAACATTCCCACAGGTACAGCCAGATAATCCAAAGAAAGAACACGAGCACAGCAGACATGCAACTTTGCTTTGCACGGTAAAGCACAAAGCAAATGTATTTTAGACACATACATGTGTGTATCGCAGCTTGTAGTAGAATCCAAAGAAGATGATTGCCTAGAATCACACAACAGGTGGTCCCAGGTAATTAACGGAATGAACACATACTTACCACACACAACTTGTCGTAGAATCCAAAGATGATGTAAAGGCAGGTAATCCACAGAATGAACACAAGCACAGCACCTATGCAACTTTGCTTTGCATGGTAAAGCACAAAGCAAATGCATTTTCTACACATTCATTTGTGTATTACAGCTTTTAGTGGAATCCAAAGAAGATAAATGCCAAGAATCACACAACAAGTAGTCCTAGCTAATCCACAGAATGAACACATACTTACCACATACACACAACTTGTCGTAGAATCCAAAGATGATGTACACGCAGGTAATCTACACAAAGACGACACATTCACTGCAAATACTTCTTCTAGTCGAATTCAAAGTTGGCGAATGCAAACAATCCCAAAGGCACAGCCAGGTAATCCACAGAATGAACACAAGCACAGCACACATGCAATTTTGCTTTCCATGGTAAAGCACAATGCAAATGCACTTTTACACATTCATTTGTGTATCACAGCTTTTAGTGAAATCCAAAGAAGATGAATGCCAAGAATCACACAACAGGTAATCCCAGGTAATCCACAGAATGAGCTCATACTTACCACACATACACAACTTGTCGTAGAAATAAAAAATAATGTACACGCAGGTATTCCACACAAGCAAGACACATATACTGCAACTACTTCTTGTAGTCGAATCCAAAGTTGGCGAATGCAAACGATCCCACAGGTACAGCCAGGTAATCAACAGAATGAATACAAGCACAGCACACATGAAACCTTGCTTTGCATGGTAAAGCACAAAGCAAATGGACTTTATACACATAGATTTGTGTATCACAGCTTGTAGAAGAATCCAAAGAAGATGAATGTCAAAAATCACACAACAGGTACTTCCAGGTAATCCACAGAATGAACACATACTTACCACACACACAAAACATGTCGTAGAATCCAAAGATGACGTACATGCAGGTAATCCACACATGGAACCCGTACGTACCGCACATACATGTTGGAGTGAAATACAAAGTCGGCGAATGCAAACAATTCCACAGACACAGTGAGGTAATCCACACAATGAATACAAGCACAGCACACATGCCACTTTGCTTTGCATGGTAAAGCAAAAGCAAATGCATTTTCTATACATACATTTGTATATCACAGCTTGTAGTAGAATCCAAAGAAGATGAATGTCAAGAATCACACAACAGGTACTCCCAGGTAATCCACAGAATGAACATATACTTACCACACACACACATCTTGTCGTAGATTCGAAAGATGATGTACAGGCAGGTAATCCACACAAGGAAGACACATTTTCCACAAATACTTCATGTTGTGGAATCGAAAGTTGGCGAATACAAACAATCTCACAGGTACATCCAGGTGATCCGCAGAATGAACATAAGCACAGCACACGTGCTACTTTGCTTAGCATGGTAAAGCACAAAGCAAATACAATTTCTACACATACATTTGTGTATCACAGCTTGTAGTAGAATCGAAAGAAGATGAATGCCAAGAATCACACAACAGGTACTCCCAGGTAATCCACAGAATGAACACATACTTACCACACACACACACACAATATGTCGTAGAATCCAAAGATGATGTACAGGCAGGTAATCCACACAAGGAAGATACATATTCTGCAAATACTTCTAGGATTCGAATTCAAAGATCGCGAATATAAATAATCCTACAGGCACAGCAAGGTAATCCACAGAATGAACACAAGCACAGCACACATGCAACTTTGCTTTGCATGGCAAAGCACAAAGCAAATGCACTTTATACACATACATTTGTGTATCACATCTTGTATTAGATTCCAATGAAGATGGATGGAAAGAATCACACAACAGGTAGTCCCAGGTAATCCACAGAATGAACACATACTTACCACACACACACACAACTTGTCGTAGAATCCAAAGATGATGTACATGCAGGTAATCCACACAATAAAGACACATATACCGCACATATATCTTGTAGTCAAATCCAAAGTTGGTGAATGCAAACAATCTCACAGGTACAGCCAGGTAATCCACAGAATGACCATAAGCACAGCACACATGCCACATTGCTTTGCATGGTAAAGCACAAAGCAAATGCACTTTATACACATACATTTGTGTATCACAGCTTGTAGTAGAATCCAAAGAAGATGAATGCCAAGAATCACACAACAGGTACTCGTAGGTAATCCACAGAATGAACACATACTTACGACACACACATAACTTGTCGTAGAATCCAAAGATGATGTACAGGCAAGTAATCCAGATGAAGAAGACACACATTCCGCAAATACATCTTGTAGTCAAATCTAAAGTTGGCGAATGCAAACAATCCCACAGGTAAGGTGAGGTAATCCACAGAATGAACACAAGCAGAGCACACATGCCACTTTGCTCAGCATGGTAAAGCGAAAAGCAAATGCACTTTATACACATACATTTGTGTATCACAGCTTGTAGTAGAATCCAAAGAGGATGAATTCCAACAATCGCACAACAGGTACTCCCACGTAATCCACAGAATGAACACATACTTACCACACACACAAAATATGTCATACAATCCAAAGATGACGTACAGGCAGGTAATCCACACATGGAACCCGTACGTACGGCACATACATGTTGTAGTGAAATCCAAAGTTGGCGAATGCAGTCCCACAGGTTCAGCCAGGTAATCCACAGAATGAATACAAGCACAGCACACATGCCACTTTGCTTTGCATGGTAAAGCACAAAGCAAATGCACTTTCTACACATACATTTGTGTATCACATCTTGTAGTAGAATCCAAAGAAGATAAATGCCAAGAATCACACAACAGGTACTCGTAGGTAACCCACAGAATGAAGACATACTTACCTCACACACACAACTTGTCGTAGAATCCAAAGATGATGTACAGGCAGGTAATCCACACAATGAAGACACATATACCACAAATACTTCTTGTAGTCGAATCCAAAATTGGCGAATGCAAACAAGCCCACAGGTAGAGCCAGGTAATCCAGAAAATGAACACAAGCACAGCACACATGTATCTTTGCTTTGCATGGTAATGCAAAAAGCAAATGCACTTTATACACATACATTTGTGTATCACAGCTTGTAATAGAATCCAAAGAAGATGAATGCCAACAATCACACAACAGGTACTCCCAGGTAATGCACAGAATGAACACATACTTACCACACACACAAAACATGTCGTTGAATCTAAAGATGATCTACAGGCAGGTAATCCACTCAAGGAAGACACATTTTCAGCAAATACTTCTTGTTTCCAAATTCAAAGATAGCGAATGCAAATATTCCTACAGGTACAGCCAGGTAATCCACAGAATGAAAACAAGCACAGCACACATGCAACTTTGCTTTGCATGGCAAAGCACAAAACAAAAGCAGTTAAAACACATACATTTGTGTATCACATCTTGTATTAGATTCCAATAAAGATGAATGCAAAGAATCACACAACAGGTACTCTCAGGTAATCAACAGAATGAACACATACTTACCACACACACACAACTTGTCGTAGAATCCAAAGATGATGTACAGGCAGGTAATCCACACCAGGAAGACGCATTTACCGCACATACATCTTGTAGTCAAATCCAAAGTTGGCGAATGCAAACAATCCCACAGGTACAGCCAGGTAATCCACAGAATGAACACAAGCACAGCACACATGCCACTTTGCTTTGCATGGTAAAGCACAAAGCAAATGCACTTTCTACACATACATTTGTGTATCACAGCTTGTAGTAGAATCCAAAGAAGATAAATGCCAAGAATCACACAACAGGTACTCGTAGGTAACCCACAGAATGAAGACATACTTACCTCACACACACAACTTGTCGTAGAATCCAAAGATGATGTACATGCAGGTAATCCACAGAAGAGAGACAGATATTCCACAAATACTTCTTGTAGTCGAATCCAAAGTTGGCGAATACAAACAATCCCACAGGTACAGCCAGGTAATACACAGAATGAACACAAGCACAGCACACATGCATCTTTGCTTTGCATGGTAATGCAAAAAGCAAATGCATTGTTTACACATACATTTGTGTATCACAGCTTGTAGTAGAATCCAAAGAAGATGAATGCCATGAATCACACAACAGGTACTCCCAGGTAATGCACAGAATGAAGACATACTTACCACACACACACACACACAACATGTCGTAGAATCCAAAGATGATCTACAGGTAGGTAATCCACTCAAGGAAGACACATATTCCGCAAATACTTCTTGTTTCGAAATTCAAAGATAGCGAATGCAAATATTCCTACAGGTACAGCCAGGTAATCCACAGAATGAACACAAGCACAGCACACATGCAACTTTGCTTTGCATGGCAAAGCACAAAACAAAAGCAGTTAAAACACATACATTTGTGTATCACATCTTGTATTACATTCCAATGAAGATGAATGCAAAGAATCACACAACAGGTACTCCCAGGTAATCCACAGAATGAACACATACTTACCACACACAGACACAACTTGTCGTAGAATCCAAAGATGATGTACAGGCAGGTAATCCACACCAGGAAGACGCATTTACCACACATACATCTTGTAGTGAAATCCCAAGTTGGCGAATGGAATCAATCCCATAGGTACAGCCAGGTAATCAACAGAATGAACAGAAACACAGCACACATGCCACTTTGCTTTGCATGGTAAAGCATAAAGCAAATGCACTTTATACACATACATTTGTGTATCACAGCTTGTAGTTCTATCCAAAGAAGATGATGCAACAATCACACAACAGGTACTCCCATGTAATCCATAGAATGAACACATACTTACTCACACACAAACTTGTCGTAGAATCCAAAGATGATGTACAGGCAGGTAATCCACACAAGGAAGACACATATACGCACAAAACTTCTGTGTCGAATCACAAGTTGCGAATGCAAACAATCCACAGGTAAGCCAGGTAATCCACAGAATGAACACAAGCACAGCACACATGCATCTTTGCTTTGCATGAGTAAGCAAAACAAATGCATTTTTATACATACATTTGTGTATCACAGCTTGTAGTAGAATCCAAAGAAGATGAATGCCAAGAATCACACAACAGGTACTCCACAGTAATCCACAGAATGAACACATACTTACCACACACACACAACTTGTCGTAGAATCCAAAATGATGTACAGGTAGGTAATTCACCAAGAGAGACACATATTCGCAAATACTTCTTGTTTCGAAATTCAAAGATAGCGAATGCAAATATTCCTACAGGTACAGCCAGGTAATCCACAGAATGAACACAAGCACAGCACACATGCAACTTTGCTTTGCATGGCAAAGCACAAAGCAAAAGCAGTTAAAACACATACATTTGTGTATCACATCTTGTATTACATTCCAATGAAGATGAATGCAAAGAATCACACAACAGGTACTCTCAGGTAATCACAGAATGAACACATACTTACCACACACACACAACTTGTCGTAGAATCCAAAGATGACGTACAGGCAGGTAATCCACACCAGGAAGACGCATTTACCGCACATACATCTTGTAGTCAAATCCAAAGTTGGCGAATGGAAACAATCCCACAGGTACAGCCAGGTAATCCACAGAATGAACACAAGCACAGCACACATGCAACTTTGCTTTGCATGGTAAAGCACAAAGCAAATGCACTTTATACACATACATTTATGTGTCAGAGCTTGTAGTCGAATCCAAAGAAGATGAATGCCAACAATCACACAACAGGTACTCCCACGTAATCCACAGAATGAAACATATTCTTACCTCACACACAGAACTTGTCATAGAATCCATAGATGATGTACAGGCAGGTAATCCACACAAGGAAGACACATATACAGCAAAAAGTTCTTGTCGTCGAATCCAAAGTTGGCGAATGCAAACAATCCCACAGGTAGAGCTAGGTAATCCACAGAATGAACACAAGCACAGCACACATGCATCTTTGCTTTGCATGGTAAAGCAAAACCAAATGCATTTTCTATACATACGTTTGTATATCACAGCTTGTAGTAGAATCCAAAGAAGATGAATGCCAAGACGCACACAACAGGTACTCCCATATAATCAACAGAATGAACACATACTTACCACACAACACAACTTGTCGTAGATCCGAAAGATGATGTACAGGCAAGTAATCCACACAAGGAAGACACATTTTCCACAAATACTTCATGTTGTGGAATCCAAAGTTGGCGAATACAAACAATCTCACAGGTACATCCAGGTGATCCACAGAATGAACACAAGCACAGCACACATGCAACTTTGCTTTGCATGGTAAAGCACAAAGCAAATGAACTTTCTACACATACATTTGTGTATCACAGCTTGTAGTAGAATCCAAAGAAGATGAATGCCAAGAATCACACAACAGGTACTCCCACGTAATCCACAGAATGAACACATACTTACCACACACACACAACTTGTCGTAGAATCCAAAGATGATGTACAGGCAGGTAATCCACACAAGGAAGACACATATTCTGCAAATACTTCTTGGATTCGAATTCAAACATTCGCAAATGTAAATAATCCTACAGGTGCAGCCAGGTAATCCACAGAATGAAACAAGCACAGCACACATGCAACTTTGCTTTGCATGGCAAAGCACAAAGCAAATGCATTTTCTACACATACATTTGTGTATCACATCTTGTATTAGATTCCAATGAAGATGGAATGGAAAGAATCACACAACAGGTAGTCCCTGGTAATCCACAGAATGAACACATACTTACCACACACACACGACATTGTCGTAGAATTCAAAGATGATCTACATGCAGGTAATCCACACAATGAAGACACATATACCGCACATCAACCTTGTTTTCGAATCCAATGTTGGCGAATGCAAACAATCTCACAGGTACAGCCAGGTAATCCACAGAATGACCATAAGCACAGCACACATGCCACATTGCTTTGCATGGTAAAGCACAAAGCAAATGCACTTTATACACATATATTTGTGTACCACAGCTTGTAGTAGAATCAAAATGAAGATGAATGCCAACAATCACCCAACAGGTACTCGTAGGTAATCCACAGAATGAACACATACTTACGACACACACATAACTTGTCATACAATCCAAAGATGATGTACAGGCAAGTAATCCAGATGAAGAAGACACACATTCCGCAAATACATCTTATAGTCAAATCTAAAGTTGGCGAATGGAAACAATCCCACAAGTGAGGTGAGGTAATCCACCGAATGAACACAAGCACAGCACACATGCCACTTTGCTTAGCATGGTAAAGCGAAAAGCAAATGCACTTTATACACATACATTTGTGTATCACAGCTTGTAGTAGAATCCAAAGAAGATGAATTCCAACAATCGCACAACAGGTATTCCGACGTAATCCACAGAATGAACACATACTTACCACACACACAAAACATGTCATACAATCGAAAGATGACGTACAGGCAGGTAATCCACACATGGAACCCGTACGTACCGCACATACATGTTGTAGTGAAATCCAAAGTTGGCGAATGGAGTCCCATAGGTGCAGCCAGGTAATCCACAGAATGAATACAAGCACAGCACACATGCCACTTTGCTTTGCATGGTAATGCAAAAAGCAAATACACTTTCTACACATACATTTGTGTATCACATCTTGTAGTAGAATCCAAAGAAGATAAATGCCAACAATAACAGAACAGGTACTCCAAGGTAACCCACAGAAGGAAGACATACTTACCTCACACACACAACTTGTCGTAGAATCCAAAGATGATGTACAGGCAGGTAATCCACGCAAGGAAGACACATATACCACAAATACTTCTTGTAGTCGAATCCAAAGTTGGCAAATGCAAACAATCCCAAAGGTAGATCCAGGTAATCCACAGAATGAACACAAGCACAGCATACATGCAACTTTGCTTTGCATGGTAAAGCACAAAACAAAAGCAGTTAAAACACATACATTTGTGTATCACATCTTGTGTTAGATTCCAATGAACATGAATGCAAAGAATCACACAACAGGTACTCCCACATAATCCACAGAATGAACACATACTTACCACACACACAGAACTTGTCATAGAATCCATAGATGATGTACAGGCAGGTAATCCACACAGGAAGACACATATACAGCAAAAACTTCTTGTAGTCGAATCCAAAGTTGGCGAATGCAAACAATCTCACAGGTACAGCCAGGTAATCCACAGAATGACCATAAGCACAGCACACATGCCACCTTGCTTTGCATGGTAAAGCACAAAGCAAATGCACTTTATACACATACATTTGTGTATCACAGCTTGTAGTAGAATCCAAAGAAGATGAATGCCAAGAATCACACAACAGGTACTCCTAGGTAATGCACAGAATGAACACATACTTACCACACACACATAACTTGTCGTAGAATCCAAAGATGATGTACAGGCAAGTAATCCAGATGAAGAAGACACATATTCCGCAAATACATCTTGTAGTCAAATCTAAAGATGGAGAATGCAAACAATCCCACAGGTACAGCGAGGTAATACACAGAATGAACACAAGCACAGCACACATGCCACTTTGCTTAGCATGGTAAAGCGAAAAGCAAATGGACTTTATACACATACATTTGTGTATCACAGCTTGTAGTAGAATCCAAAGAAGATGAATGCCAACAATCACAAAACAGGTACTCCCAGGTAATGCACAGAATGAACACATACTTACCACACAGACACAACATGTCGTAGAATCCAAAGATGATGAACAGGCAGGTAATCCACACAATTAAGACACATATTCTGCAAATACTTCTAGGATTCGAATTCAAAGATCGCGAATGTAAATAATCCTACAGGTACAGCCAGGTAATCCACAGAATGAACACAACCACAGTACACATGGAACTTTGCTTTGCATAGCAAAGCACAAAGGAAATACATTTTCTACACATACATTTGTGTATCTGATCTTGTATTAGATTCCAGTGAAGATGAATGCAAAGAATCACACAACAGGTACTCCCAGGTAATCCACGGAATGAACACATACTTACCACACACACACAACTTGTCGTAGAATCCAAAGATGATCTACATGTAGGTAATCCACACAATGAAGACACATATACCGCACATCATCCTTGTTTTTGAATCCAAAGTTGGCGAATGCAAACAATCTCACAGGTACAGCCAGGTAATCCATAGAATGACCATAAGCACAGCACACATACCACCTTGCTTTGCATGGTAAAGCACAAAGCAAATGGAATTTATACACATACATTTGTGTATCTCAGCTTGTAGTAGAATCCAAAGAAGATGAATGCCAAGAATCACACAACAGGTACTCCTAGGTAATGCACAGAATGAACACATACTTACCACACACACATAACTTGTCGTAGAATCCAAAGATGATGTTTAGGCAAGTAATCCAGATGAAGAAGACACATATTCCGCAAATACATCTTGTAGTCAAATCTAAAGTTGGAGAATGCAAACAATCCCACAGGTACAGTGAGGTAATACACAGAATGAACATAAGCACAGCACACATGGCACTTTGCTTAGCATGGTAAAGCGAAAAGCAAATGGACTTTATACACATACATTTGTGTATCACAGCTTGTAGTAGAATCCAAAGAAGATGAATGCCAACAATCACACAGCAGGCACTCCCACGTAATCCACAGAATGAACACTTACTTACCACACACACAAAACATGTCGTATAATCCAAAGATGAGGTACAGGCATGTAATCCACACATGGAACCCGTACGTACCGCACATACATGTTGTAGTGAAATCCAAAGTTGGCAAATGCAGTCCCACAGGTGCAGCCAGGTAATCCACAGAATGAATACAAGCACAGCACACATGCCACTTTGCTTTGCATGGTAAAGCACAAAGCAAATGCACTTTCTACACATACATTTGTGTATCACAGCTTGTAGTAGAATCCAAAGAAGATAAATGCCAAGAATCACACAACAGGTACTCCAAGGTAACCCACAGAATGAACACATACTTACCTCACACACACAACTTGTCGTAGAATCCAAAGATGATGTACAGGCAGGTAATCCACACAAGAGAGACACATATTCCACAAAAACTTCTTGTAGTCGAATCCCAAGTTGGCGAATGCAAACAATCCCACAGGTAGAGCCAGGTAATCCACAGAATGAACACAAGCACAGCACACATGCATCTTTGCTTTGCATAGTAAAGCAAAACCAAATGCATTTTCTATACATACATTTGTATATCACAGCTTGTAATAGAATCCAAAGAAGATGAATGCCTACAATCACACAACAGGTAGTCCCAGGTAATGCACAGAATGAAGACATACTTACCACACACACACAACATGTCGTTGAATCCAAAGATGATCTACAGGCAGGTAATCCACTCAAGGAAGACACATTTTCCGCAAATACTTCTTGTTTCCAAATTCAATGATAGCGAATGCAAATATTCCTACAGGTACAGCCAGGTAATCCACAGAATGAACACAAGCACAGCACACATGCAACTTTGCTTTGCATGGCAAAGCACAAAACAAAAGCAGTTAAAACACATACATTTGTGTATCACATCTTGTATTAGATTCCAATGAAGATGAATGCAAAGAATCACACAACAGGTACTCCCATATAATCCACAGAATGAACACATACTTACCACACACACACAACTTGTCGTAGAATCCAAAGATGATGTACAGGCAGGTAATCCACACCAGGAAGACGCATTTACCGCACATACATCTTGTAGTCAAATCCAAAGTTGCCGAATGCAAACAATCCCACAGGTACATCCAGGTAATCCACAGAATGAACACAAGCACAGCACACATGCCACTTTGCTTTGCTTGGTAAAGCATAAAGCAAATGCACTTTCTACACATACATTTGTGTATCACAGCTTGTAGTAGAATCCAAAGAAGATAAATGCCAACAATCACACAACAGGTACTCCAAGGTAACCCACAGAATGAACACATACTTACCTCACATACACAACTTGTCGTAGAATCCAAAGATGATCTACATGCAGGTAATCCACACAAGAGAGACACATATTCCACAAATACTTCTTGTATTCGAATCCAAAGATGGCGAATGGAAACAATCCCACAGGTACAGCCAGGTAATCCACAGAATGAACACAAGCACAGCACACATGCATCTTTGCTTTGCATGGTAATGCGAAAAGCAAATGCACTTTTTACACATACATTTGTGTATCACAGCTTGTAGTAGAATCCAAAGAAGATGAATGCCATGCATCACACAACAGGTACTCCCAGGTAAATCACAGAATGAAGACATACTTACCACACACACACACACACAATATGTCGTAGAATCCAAAGATGATCTACAGGCAGGTAATCCACTCAAGGAAGACACATATTCCGCAAATACTTCTTGTTTCGAAATTCAAAGATAGCGAATGCAAATATTCCTACAGGTACAGCCAGGTAATCCACAGAATGAACACAAGCACAGCACACATGCCACTTTGCTTTGCATGGTAAAGCATAAAGCAAATGCACTTTATACACATACATTTGTGTATCACAGCTTGTATTCGAATCCAAAGAAGATGAATGCCAACAATCACACAACAGGTACTCCCACGTAATCCACAGAATGAACACATACTTACCTCACACACACAACTTGTCATAGAATCCATAGATGATGTACAGGCAGGTAATCCACACAAGGAAGACACATATACAGCAAAAACTTCTTGTAGTCAAATCCCAAGTTGGCGAATGCAAACAATCCCACAGGTAGAGCCAGGTAATCCACAGAATGAACACAAGCACAGCACACATGCATCTTTGCTTTGCATAGTAAAGTAAAACCAAATGCATTTTCTATACATACATTTGTATATCACAGCTTGTAGTAGAATCCAAAGAAGATGAATGCCATGAATCACACAACAGGTACTCCCCCATAATCCACAGAATGAACACATACTTACCACACACACACAACTTATCATAGATCCGAAAGATGATGTACAGGCAGGTAATCCACTCAAGGAAGACACATATTCCGCAAATACTTCTTGTTTCCAAATTCAAAGATAGCGAATGCAAATATTCCTACAGGTACAGCCAGGTAATCCACAGAATGAACACAAGCACAGCACACATGCAACTTTGCTTTGCATGGCAAAGCACAAAACAAAAGCAGTTAAAACACATACATTTGTGTATCACATCTTGTATTAGATTCCAATGAAGATGAATGCCAAGAATCACACAACAGGTACTCCCACATAATCCACAGAATGAACACATACTTACCACACACACACACAACTTGTCGTAGAATCCGAAGATGATGTACAGGAAGGTAACCCACACCAGGAAGACGCATTTACTGCACATACATTTTGTAGTCAAATCCAAAGTTGGCAAATGGAAACAATCCCACAGATACAGCCAGGTAATCCACAGAATGAACACAAGCACAGCACACATGCATCATTGCTTTGCATGGTAAAGCATAAAGCAAATGCACTTTATACACATACATTTGTGAATCACAGCTTGTAGTCGAATCCAAAGAAGATGAATGCCAATAATCACACAACAGGTACTCCCACGTAATCCACAGAATGAACACATACTTACCTCACACACACAACTTGTCATAGTATCCATAGATGATGCACAGGCAGGTAATCCACGTAAGGAAGACACATATACAGCAAAAACTTCTTGTTGTCGAATCCAAAGTTGGCGAATGCAAACAATCCCAGAGGTAGAGCCAGGTAATCCACAGAATGAACACAAGCACAGCACACATGCATCTTTGCTTTGCATAGTAAAGCAAAACCAAATGCATTTTCTATACATAGATTTGTATATCACAGCTTGTAGTAGAATCCAAAGAAGATGTAGACCAAAAATCACACAACAGGAACTCCCACATAATCCACAGAATGAACACATACTTTCCACACACACACAACTTGTCGGAGAATCCAAAGATGATCTACAGGCAGGTAATCCACTCAAGGAAGACACATTTTCCGCAAATACTTCTTGTTTCCAAATTCAAAGATAGCGAAAGCAATATTCCTACAGGTACAGGCAGGTAATCCACAGAATGAACACAAGCACAGCACACATGCAACTTTGCTTTGCATGGCAAAGCACAAAGTAAAAGCAGTTAAAACACATTCATTTGTGTATCACATCTTGTATTAGATTCCAATGAAGATGAATGCAAAGAATCACACAACAGGTACTCCCAAATAATCCACAGAATGAACACATACTTACCTCACACACACAACGTCGTAGATCCGAAAGATGATGTACAGGCAGGTAATCCACACAAGGAAGACACATTTTCCACAAGTACTTCATGTTGTGGAATCAAAAGTTGGCAAATACAAAAAATTTCACAGGTACATGCAGGTGATCCACAGAATGAACATAAGCACAGCACACGTGCTACTTTGCTTTGCATGGTAAAGCACAAAGCAAATGCACTTTCTACACATACATTTGTGTATCACAGCTTGTATTAGAATCCAAAGAAGATGAATGCCAACAATCACACAACAGGTACTCCCACGTAATCCACAGAATGAACACATACTTACCACACACAAAACATGTCGTAGAATCCAAAGATGATGTACAGGCAGGTAATCCACACAAGGAAGACACATATTCTGCAAATACTTTTAGGATTCGAATTCAAACAACGCGAATGTAAATAATCCTACAGGTACAGCCAGGTAATCCACAGAATGAACACAAGCACAGCACACATGCAACTTTGCTTTGCATGGCAAAGCACAAAACAAAAGCAGTTAAAACACATACATTTGTGTATCACATCTTGTATTAGATTCCAAAGAAGATGAATGCAAAGAATCACACAACAGGTACTCCCACATAATCCACAGAATGAACACATACTTACCACACACACACAACTTGTCGTAGAATCCAAAGATGATGTACATGCAGGTAATCCACACAATGAAGACACATATACCGCACATCAACCTTGTTTTCGAATCCAAAGTTGGCGAATGCAATCAATCTCACAGGTACAGCCAGGTAATCCACAGAATGACCATAAGCACAGCACACATGCCGACTTGCTTTGCATGGTAAAGCACAAAGAAAATGCACTTTATACACATATATTTGTGTATCACAGCTTGTAGTAGAATCCAAAGAAGATGAATGCCAAGAATCACACAACAGGTACTCGTAGGTAATCCACAGAATGAACACATACTTACGACACACACATAACTTGTCGTAGAATCCAAAGATGATGTACAGGCAAGTAATCCAGATGAAGAAGACACACATTCCGCAAATACATCTTGTAGTCAAATCTAAAGTTGGCGAATGCAAACAATCCCACAGGTAAGGTGAGGTAATACACAGAATGAACACAAGCACAGCACACATGCCACTTTGCTTAGCATGGTAGAGCGAAAAGCAAATGCACTTTATACACATACATTTGTGTATCACAGCTTGAAGTAGAATCCAAAGAAGATGAATTCCAAGAATCGCACAACAGGTACTCCCACGTAATCCACAGAATGAACACATACTTACCACACACACAAAACATGTCATACAATCCAAAGATGACGTACAGGCAGGTAATCCACACATGGAACCCGTACGTACCGCACATACGTTTTTGTAGTGAAATCCAAAGTTGGCGAATGCAGTCCCACAGGTGCAGCCAGGTAATCCACAGAATGAATACAAGCACAGCACACATGCCACTTTGCTTTGCATGGTAAAGCACAAAGCAAATGCACTTTCTACACATACATTTGTGTATCACATCTTGTAGTAGAATCCAAAGAAGATAAATGCCAACAATCACACAACAGGTACTCCAAGGTAACCCACAGAATGAACACATACTTACCACACACACACAACATGTCGTTGAATCCAAAGATGATCTACAGGCAGGTAATCCACTCAAGGAAGACACATATTCCACAAATACTTCTTATTTCCAAATTCAAAGATAGCGAATGCAAATATTCCTACAGGTACAGCCAGGTAATCCACAAAATGAACACAAGCACAGCACACATGCAACTTTGCTTTGCATGGCAAAGCACAAAACAAAAGCAGTTAAAACACATACATTTGTGTATCACATCTTGTATTAGATTCCAATGAAGATGAATGCAAAGAATCACACAACAGGTACTCCCACATAATCCACAGAATGAACACATACTTACCACACACACACAACTTGTCGTAGAATCCAAAGATGATGTACAGGCAGGTAATCCACACAGGAAGACGCATTTACCGCACATACATCTTGTAGTCAAATCCAAAGTTGGCGAATGGAAACAATCCCACAGGTACATCCAGGTAATCCACAGAATGAACATAAGCACAGCACACATGCCACTTTGCTTTGCATGGTAAAGCATAAAGCAAATGCACTTTATACACATACATTTGTGTATCACAGCTTGTAGTAGAATCCAAAGAAGATAAATGCCAACAATCACACAACAGGTACTCCAAGGTAACCCACAGAATGAACACATACTTACCTCACATACACAACTTGTCGTAGAATCCAAAGATGATCTACATGCAGGTAATCCACACAAGAGAGACACATATTCCACAAATACTTCTTGTAGTCGAATCCAAAGATGGCGAATGCAAACAATCCACAGGTAGAGCCAGGTAATCCACAGAATGAACACAAGCACAGCACACATGCATCTTTGCTTTGCATGGTAATGCGAAAGGATATGCACTTTTTACACATACATTTGTGTATCACAGCTTGTAGTAGAATCCAAAGAAGATAAATGCCAATGAATCACACAACAGGTACTCCCAGGTAATGCACAGAATGAACACATACTTACCACACACACACAACATGTCGTGAATCGAAAGATGATGTACAGGCAGGTAATTCACACAAGAGAGACACATATTCCGCAAATACTTCTTGTTTTGAAATTCAAAGATAGCGAATGCAAATATTCCTACAGGTACAGCCAGGTTACCCACAGAATGAACACAAGCACAGCACACATGCAACTTTGCATGGCAAAGCATAAAACAAAGCATTTAATACACATACATTTGTGTATCACATCTTGTATTAGATTCCAATGAAGATGAATGCAAAGAATCACACAACAGGTACTCCCACATAATCCACAGAATGAACACATACTTACCACACACACACAACTTGTCGTAGAATCCAAAGATGATGTACAGGCAGGTAATCCACACCAGGAAGACGCATTTACCGCACATACATCTTGTAGTCAAATCCAAAGTTGGCGAATGCAAAGAATCCCACAGGTACAGCCAGGTAATCCACAGAATGAACACAAGCACAGCACACATGCCACTTTGCTTTGCATGGTAAAGCATAAAGCAAATGGACTTTATACACATACATTTGTGTATCACAGCTTGTAGTCGAATACAAAGAAGATGAATGCCAACAATCACACAACAGGTACTCCCACGTAATCCACAGAATGAACACATACTTACCTCAAACACACAACTTGTCATAGAATCCATAGATGATGTACAGGCAGGTAATCCACACAAGGAAGACACATATACAGCAAAAACTTCTTGTAGTCGAATCCCAAGTTGGCGAATGCAAACAATCCCACAGGTAGAGCCAGGTAATCCACAGAATGAACACAAGCACAGCACACATGCATCATTGCTTTGCATAGTAAAGCAAAACCAAATGCATTTTCTATACATACATTTGTATATCACAGCTTGTAGTAGAATCCAAAGAAGATGAATGCCAAAGAATCACACAACAGGTACTCCCACATAATCCACAGAATGAACACATACTTACCACACACACACAACATATCGTAGATCCGAAAGATGATGTACAGGCAGGTAATTCACACAAGAGAGACACATATTCCGCAAATACTTCTTGTTTTTGAAATTCAAAGATAGCGAAAGCAAATGTTCCTACAGGTACAGCCAGGTAATCCACAGAATGAACACAAGCACAGCACACATGCAACTTTGCTTTGCATGGCAAGGCATAAAACAAAAGCAGTTAAAACACATACATTTGTGTATCACATCTTGTATTAGATTCCAATGAAGATGAATGCAAAGAATCACACAACAGGTACTCCCAGGTAATCCACAGAATGAACACATACTTACCACACACACACAACTTGTCGTAGAATCCAAAGATGATATACAGGCAGGTAATCCACACCAGGAAGACGCATTTACCGCACATACATCTTGTAGTCAAATCCAAAGTTGGCGAATGCAAAGAATCCCACAGGTACAGCCAGGTAATCCACAGAATGAACACAAGCACAGCACACATGCCACTTTGCTTTGCATGGTAAAGCACAAAGCAAATGCACTTTCTACACATACATTTGTGTATCACATTGTAGTAGAATCCAAAGAAGATGAATGCCAACAATCACGCAACAGGTACTCCCACGTAATCCACAGAATGAACACATTCTTACCTCACACACACAACTTGTCATAGAATCCATAGATGATGTACAGGCATGTAATCCACACAAGAGAGAAACATATACAGTAAAAACTTCTTGTCGTCGAATCCAAAGTTGGCGAATGCAAACAAGCCCACAGGTAGAGCCAGGTAATCCACAGAATGAACACAAGCACAGCACACATGCTTCTTTGCTTTGCATGATAATGCGAAAAGCAAATGCACTTTTTACACATACATTTGTGTATCACAGCTTGTAGTAGAATCCAAAGAAGATGAATGCCAAGAATCACACAACAGGTACTCCCACATAATCCACAGAATGAACACATACTTACCACACACACACAACTTATCGTAGATCCGAAAGATGATGTACAGGCAGGTAATCCACAGAAGAGAGACACATATTCCGCAAATACGTCTTGTTTTGAAATTCAAAGATAGCGAAAGGAAATATTCCTACAGGTAGAGCCAGGTAATCCACAGAATGAACACAAGCACAGCACACATGCAACTTTGCTTTGCATTGCAAAGTACAAAGCAAAAGCAGGTAAAACACATACATTTGTGTATCACATCTTGTATTAGATTCCAATGAAGATGAATGCAAAGAATCACACAACAGGTACTCCCAGGTAATCCACAGAATGAACACATACTTACCACACACACACAACTTGTCGTAGAATCTAAAGATGATGTACAGGCAGGTAATCCACACCAGGAAGACGCATTTACCGTACATACATCTTGTAGTCAAATCCAAAGTTGGCGAATGCAAACAATCCCACAGGTACAGCCAGGTAATCCACAGAATGGACGGTGGCAGAAGGACGGTGGCAGAATGGTTAAGACGTTCGCCTGCCAATATGTAAATCGTGAGTTTCTGGGTTCGAACCCACCCTCGCCCTTTCTTCCCAGTTTGACGAAAAAATCGAACTGAATGTCAAAGTCATTTGGATGAGACTCGAAACCGAGGACCCCTGTGCGAATGCACGCAGAACATCTTGCGCACACGTTAAAACCCCGTTCCACCTTTCGGAAGAGTAGGCCATTGTGTGCCGGTAGGAGCGGATGACAAAATTATATAAGAAACCAGCATGCACACAGGTGTCGTGTTTAGACACCATCCCTGAAGAAAAATCGGGGAGTTGGAGTTGGGGATCTTTGCGCCTGGTGGCAGCATGATCTGTGGCTCTGTAGGTCAAATGCAAGCGCTTTGATTTGTCTTTACAAGAGATAGGGCTATACAAATTCCATGTATTATTATTATTATTATTAGAATGAACACAAGCACAGCACACATGCCACTTTGCTTTGCATGGTAAAGCACAAAGCAAATGCACTTTCTACACATACATTTGTGTATCACATTGTAGTAGAATCCAAAGAAGATGAATGCCAACAATCACGCAACAGGTACTCCCACGTAATCCACAGAATGAACACATTCTTACCTCACACACACAACTTGTCATAGAATCCATAGATGATGTACAGGCATGTAATCCACACAAGAGAGACACATATACAGTAAAAACTTCTTGTCGTCGAATCCAAAGTTGGCGAATGCAAACAAGCGCACAGGTAGAGCCAGGTAATCCACAGAATGAACACAAGCACAGCACACATGCTTCTTTGCTTTGCATGATAATGCGAAAAGCAAATGCACTTTTTACACATACATTTGTGTATCACAGCTTGTAGTAGAATCCAAAGAAGATGAATGCCAAGAATCACACAACAGGTACTCCCACATAATCCACAGAATGAACACATACTTACCACACACACACAACTTATCGTAGATCCGAAAGATGATGTACAGGCAGGTAATCCACAGAAGAGAGACACATATTCCGCAAATACGTCTTGTTTTGAAATTCAAAGATAGCGAAAGGAAATATTCCTACAGGTACAGCCAGGTAATCCACAGAATGAACACAAGCACAGCACACATGCAACTTTGCTTTGCATGGCAAAGATAAAGCAAAAGCAGGTAAAACACATACATTTGTGTATCACATCTTGTATTAGATTCCAATGAAGATGAATGCAAAGAATCACACAACAGGTACTCCCAGGTAATCCACAGAATGAACACATACTTACCACACACACACAACTTGTCGTAGAATCTAAAGATGATGTACAGGCAGGTAATCCACACCAGGAAGACGCATTTACCGTACATACATCTTGTAGTCAAATCCAAAGTTGGCGAATGCAAACAATCCCACAGGTACAGCCAGGTAATCCACAGAATGGACGGTGGCAGAAGGACGGTGGCAGAATGGTTAAGACGTTCGCCTGCCAATATGTAAATCGTGAGTTTCTGGGTTCGAACCCAGCCTCGCCCTTTCTTCCCAGTTTGACGAAAAAATCGAACTGAATGTCAAAGTCATTTGGATGAGACTCGAAACCGAGGACCCCTGTGCGAATGCACGCAGAACATCTTGCGCACACGTTAAAACCCCGTTCCACCTTTCGGAAGAGTAGGCCATCGTGTGCCGGTAGGAGCGGATGACAAAATTATATAAGAAACCAGCATGCACACAGGTGTCGTGTTTAGACACCATCCCTGAAGAAAAATCGAGGAGTTGGAGTTGGGGATCTTTGCGCCTGGTGGCAGCATGATCTGTGGCTCTGTAGGTCAAATGCAAGCGCTTTGATTTGTCTTTACAAGAGATAGGGCTATACAAATTCCATGTATTATTATTATTATTATTAGAATGAACACAAGCACAGCACACATGCCACTTTGCTTTGCATGGTAAAGCACAAAGCAATTGCACTTTTTACACATACATTTGTGTATCACAGCTTGTAGTAGAATCCAAAGGAGATGAATGCCAACAATCACACAACAGGTACTCCCACGTAATCCACAGAATGAACACATTCTTACCTCACACACACAACTTGTCATAGAATCCATAGATGATGTACAGGCAGGTAATCCACACAAAGAAGACACATATACAGCAAAAACTTCTTGTCGTCGAATCCCAAGTTGGCGAATGCAAACAATCCCACAGGTACAGCCAGGTAATCCACAGAATGAACACAAGCACAGCACACATGCATTCTTTGCTTTGCATGTAAAGTAAAACCAAATGCATTTTCTATACATACATTTGTATATCACAGCTTGTAGTAGAATCCAAAGAAGATGAATGCCAAGAATCACACAACAGGTACTCCCACATAATCCACAGAATAAACACATACTTACCACACACACACAACTTATCCTAGATCCGAAAGATGATGTACAGGCAGGTAATCCACACAAGAGAGACACATATTCCGCAAATACTTGTTGTTTTGAAATTCAACGATAGCGTCAGCAAATATTCCTACAGGTACAGCCAGGTAACCCACAGAATGAACACAAGCACAGCACACATGCAACTTTGCTTTGCATGATAATGCAAAAGCAAAAGCAGTTAAAACACATACATTTGTGTATCACATCTTGTATTAGATTCCAATGAAGATGAATGCAAAGAATCACACAACAGGTACTCCCACGTAATCCACAGAATGAACACATACTTACCACACACACACAACTTGTCGTAGATTCCAAAGATGACGTACAGGCAGGTAATCCAAACATGGAACCCGTACGTACCGCACATACATGTTGTAATGAAATCCAAAGTTGGCGAATGCAGTCCCACAGGTGCAGCCAGGTAATCCACAGAATGACCATAAGCACAGCACACATGCCACTTTGCTTTGCATGGTAAAGCACAAAGCAAATGCACTTTCTACACATACATTTGTGTATCACAGCTTGTAGCAGAATCCAAAGAAGATAAATGCCAAGAATCACACAACAGGTACTCCAAGTAACCCACAGAATGAAGGCATACTTACCTCACACACACAACTTGTCGTAGAATCCAAAGATGATGTACAGGCAGGTAATCCACACAAGAGAGACACATATTCCACAAATACTTCTTGTAGTCGAATCCAAAGTTGGCGAATGCAAACAGCCCACAGGTACAGCCAGGTAATCCACAGAATGAACACAAGCACAGCACACATGCATCTTTGCTTTGCATGGTAAAGAGAAAAGCAAATGCACTTTTTACACATACATTTGTGTATCACAGCTTGTAATAGAATCCAAAGAAGATGAATGCCATGAATCACACAACAGGTACTCCCAGGTAATGCACAGAATGAACACATACTTACCACACACACACAACATGTCGTAGAATCCAAAGATGATCTACAGGCAGGTAATCCACTCAAGGAAGACACATTTTCCGCAAATACTTCTTGTTTCCAAATTCAAAGATAGCGAATGCAAATATTCCTACAGGTACAGCCAGGTAATCCACAGAATGAACATAAGCACAGCACTCATGCAACTTTGCTTTGCATGGCAAAGCACAAAGCAAAAGCATTTAAAATACATACATTTGTTTATCACAGCTTGTATTAGATTCCAATGAAGATGAATGCAAAGAATCACACAACAGGTACTCCCACGTAATCCACAGAATGAACACATACTTACCACACACACACAACTTGTCGCAGAATCCAAAGACGATGTACAGGCAAGTAATCCACACCAGGAAAACGCATTTACCGCACATACATCTTGTAGTCAAATCCAAAGTTGGCGAATGGAAACAATCCCACAGGTACAGCCAGGTAATCCACAGAATGAACACACACACAGCACACATGCCACTTTGCTTTGCATGGCAAAGCACAAAGCAAATGCACTTTATACACATACATTTGTGTATTACAGCTTTTAGTAGATTCCAAAGAAGATGACTGCCAAGAATCACACAACAGGTATTCCCAGGTAATCCACAGAATGAACACACACTTACCACACACACAAGTTGCCGTAGAATCCAAAGATGATGTACAGGCAGGTAATCCACACAAGGAAGAGACATATACCGCAAATACTTCTTGTAGTCGAATCCAAAGATGGCGATTGCAAACATTCCCACAGGTATAGCCAGGTAATCCACAGAATGAACACAAGCACAACACATATGTAACTTTGCTTTGGATGGTAAAGCACAAAGCAAATGCACTTTATACACATACATTCGTGTATCACAGCTTGTAGTAGAATCCCAAGAAGATGAATGCCAACAATCACACAACAGGTACTCCCAGGTAATCCACAGAATGAACACATACTTACCACACACACACACAACTTGTTGTAGATCCAAAGATGATGTACAGGCATGTAATCCACACCAGGAAGACGCATTTACCGCACATACATCTTTTAGTCCAATCTAAAGTTTGCAAAGGGAAACTATCCCACAGGTACAGCCAGGTAATCCACCAAATGAACAGAAGCCCAGCACACATGCATCTTTGCTTTGAATGTAAAGAAATAAGATGATTTCTACACCATTTCATCATACCACCATTCAGGACACTGTCACTTACCTTCATTCACAATCTACTGTGAGTAAATCATTAAACTAAGTATGCAAACCAGCATCAGACCAACCAAATCTATGACAGATCGCCTAGCCAGTTTTCTTTTGACTTTTATCAAAATACCTGACCAAAACAACCTAAAATATTGACAGGGTGGGGTTCGAGTCTATTAGTTGAGAAGCTTCAGCTGTTGTTAGGACTTCAACTGAATTACTACAGAGGCTAGCTCAGTAATGAGCCAATGTAAACATTTTGATCATAACTACAGCTAAAAGTAAAGCTAGAGTCTTTACTACTTAGCTACTTATATGCTATTCGGAAGTATTATAAATAGGCAGGCAACTCAATTAATAAAATTTTCAAAGCTTGTTTAAATCTTTCCAGCAATATCACAAACAACGTACAAGCTACTCAGGGGTTAGCTCACCAGCCAATAACCAACAACAGTACAAACAATTATTTTCTTATATACGTGTTAATCCAGTTACACTGGATATATCACACACATATTAAGTCTGCAGTTGAAAATAAGAAGGAAATCAGACTCTTCCCATCCAATGTCTTCATCAGAGACACAATGGATGATGCCTGCTTTAGTTGTGCATATTGTCCTATATGTGTAGTGTTTTTTATGATGCTGATGCAATGACTTACATTGTTTCCACAGTGAAGGCATGCACATAGTGTGACTCAGCAGCCTGTACCCATGAGATGTAAAAATGAACAGAAACACAAGGACAGCGTTTTAGCCCACACATACAGAGAGCAACAGTCACCCTACACACAAATATAGAATTCAGCACATACACAAAGAAAGCACCACTCAGACCATACACAGAGAAAGCAACATTCAGCCCATACACAGATAAAGCAACATTCAGCCCATGCACAAATAAAGCAACATTCAGCCCATACACAGAGAAAGCAACATTAAGCCAATACACAGAGAAAGCAACATTAAGCCAATACACAGAGAAAGCAACATTAAGCCAATACACAGAGAAAGCAACATTAAGCCAATACACAGAGAAAGCAACATTGAGCCAATACACAGAGAAAGCAACATTCAGCCCTTACACACATAAAGCAACATTCAGCCCACACATAGATAAAGCAACATTCAGCCCACACAACTATAAAGCAACATTCAGCCCATACGCAAATAAAGCAAAATTGAGACCAAATACAGATAAAGCAACGTTGAGCCCAAACACAAATAAAGAAACATTCAGCCCAAATACAAAGCAACATTCAGACCAGACACAAAGAAAGAAACATTCAGCTCATACACAGATAAAGGAGCAATCAGCCGAAACACAGATAAAGCAACACTTACCCCACTAACTACAAACTGAAAAAATACACAGCATACATAATAGAGTCAGCCATCAGCCTATACATAAGAGAAGACAAATATCACGTGTGTGTGTGCGCGCGCGCGCGTGTGTGTGTGTGTGAATGTTTGTTTGTTTGTTTGTTTGTGTGTGAATGTTTGTTTGTTTGCTGTGAATCATGGACACTGACAGCAGAGTTAGAGAGGAGAATCCAAGCATTCGAGAACAAGTGCCACAGAAGACTTCTCAAAATATCATACAAAGAACACAAGACCAATAACTATGTGAAAGAAGAAATCAAAAAGCGTGTGGGCCCCCAAGAGCCTTTGCTCTCCACCATAAAGAGGAGAAAGCTGATGTGGTTTGGTCACACCACAAGACACAACACCCTAGCAAAAACCATCCTGCAAGGAACAGTCGAGGGCAAGAGAAGAAGAGGCCGCCAAAAGAAATCATGGGTTGACAACATCAAAGACTGGACCGCCCAACCCCTACAACACCTCCTACTAGCCACACAGGATCGTGAAGCATGGAAAAAGATCTCTGTTGCGTCTTCTCTCATGTCCCCCCTACGTCCTTTGGGACATGGGACTGAGTGAGTGAGAGTGAGTAGACACACATGCACTTAGTTCTTTGTAAATATGCACAACTGCTGCTTACTGTCATCATCTTTCCTTCTTTGTGTTTATTTTCAAACTGCATTTACTGATAATCTCCGTCACGTTATTTTTGTGCTTTACAGAATATTAAGAGGTAAAAGAATGTGTCAAAACAGTTGTAGTATTAGTAGAAAATATCTGGGAGCTGTTTCCTTTTAGCAAATGTTACCCACGTAACATTAGAGTACACTAATCAAGATAGTAAGCTCCTACCTCTGTGAATGTCTTCATATGTATAATCTAACCTCAAGAGATATTTATTCAAAACCTGAGATTTTCTCTTACTGTTTCATCATATATATGTCCCTACCTTCCACACCCAAAATTCTCATCAGCCTGCCAAAGTGTATTACCTTTGTGTGTGTGTGTGTGTGTGTGTGTGTGTGTGTGTGTGTGTGTGTGTGTGTGTGTGTGTGTGTGTGTGTGTAACAATAACAATAATAACAATAACAATAACAATAACAATAACAACAATAACAACAATAACAACAACAATAACAACAATAACAATAACAATAACTTTTATTCAGTTTTTGCAGGCCATATAGCCCATAGGAACAACATTTAAACATGTACTTTCATGTATGGTGAACATCATTACTTCTGATATCTAAACATTTAGTAAGAAATAATCCAACTTTAAACATCAAACTAGGTCTAGTGCACATACAAAGAAGCTGAACTTCGATGGAGAGTCGATGGAAATCTGCAGTAATACAAAGGAATACATTTTCTTCGTAGCACAGCATATTTAGGGCATACAAGCAAAAAGTGACACACATCTTCAATTTGTTGACCATCACACTGTGAGCAGAATGGATCGGTAATTGGTTTACCATAACGTGAAATTCCATTTAAAGGCAATCTGTTTGACCTTAGTAAACATATAGCTCTACGATATTCTAAAGATTCCACTTTACATACATAGCTTGCTCTACAGATAATCGGATGATAATGTAAATAGTCAGGGTATGCTGATAGAGAATCATGCCATTCTTGTTGGTACACATCCTGTATTCGTCTTTTAAATTCCTTTATGAAGGATGAAGAACTACCACAGTTCTGCATTGTCCAAACAAAACCAAATCCATGGGTACAAAGAATCTTCCTAACATGGGTAACCCAATTTGTTCTCCCCGCTTCATCCTGTTTACACAACATATTGTAACATTGTCTGGGATATCTATGATCAGGCATATCCAAAAGCTTTAGCCAATATTTGATTACCCTAGTGACAGTGTCAACAAAAATGGGGTATCGACCACATTCACCAAGGCAAATGTTATTTTGAACATCTCTGCCGACCCCTAGGACCATTTTGCATATTTTTACCTGTATTTTTTCAATGTCATTAAATTGCCGAAAACCCCAAATTTCAGAACCATAGAGGAGGATTGGTTTTACCTTTGTATCAAAAATACTAAAAACTGTAGCTGCTGGAAGATTCTTTAACCTGAAATACAATCTTTTGATTCCAGCAACAGCCTTCAATGCTTTTCCAGAGAGATTTTCAACACATTTTGACCAGTTCAGTGTTGAACCAAAAACTTGTGTGTGTGTGTGTGTGTGTGTGCGTGTGTGTGCGCGCGCGTGTGTGTTTATGTGCGTGTGTATGTATTTACAATTGAATCCAATAACACTGTTAATTGTTATTGTTTGTATGTGTAAATAAGGTGGAATGAAATTTGTTTAATTTCTTTTTTTCCCATTTATTTAAAACAAGATATAGCACTTGATCAATTTCATCTATGATAATTATCATTATTATTATAAGCTAGGTTTGGATTCAGAAAGTCAGGGTATGGATACTGAATGCTAGCAACACTTAATCCAACAGAGTATACATAAAAAATCCAACCATCATCTAACCAAACAACCAACCAACCAACCAACCAGCCAACCAACCAGCAAACCAACCGATCAACCGACCAACTAACCAACCAACCAACCAACCAACCAACCAATCAAACAACCAACCAAATAACCAACCAAACAGCCAACCAACCAACAAACCAGCCAACCAACCAACCAACTAACCAACAAACTAACCAACCAACCAACCAGCCAAACACATAGCCAGTAAACCCACCAACCACCCAACCACCCACCCACCCACCCAACCAAATTACCAGCCAATCTACCAACCAACCAATCAGATAGCCAGTTAACCAACCAACCAGCCAGCAAATCAACCAGCCAGCAAATCAACCAACCAACCAACCAACCAACCAACCAACCAACCAACCAACCAACCAACCAACCAACCAACCAACCAACCAGCTTACCAACCAAATAACCAACTAAACAGCCAACCAACCAACCAACCAGTCAACCAAACAACCAACCAAAGAACCAGCCAACCATCCCTAGCCAGTCAACCAACCAACCAACTATCCAACCATCAAACCAACCAGCGAACCAACCAAGCAACCAACCAACCAACCAACAAGCCAGACAACCATCCAGCCAACCAGCCAGCCAACCAACCAACCAACCAACCAACCAACCAACCAACCAACCAACCAACCAACCAACCAGCCAACAAACCAAATAGCACGTCAACCATCCAACCAACAAACCAACCATCAAACCATCTCCTCTCCCTCGCTGCTTTACCTTCCCTGACCCTAAAGAGGGCACGTACCCATTTATCAGCTGGGTGAACTGATTTTTGATTGGGTTTTACTCCCAACATGTGACAGCTGATTTTTAAAAATTGGGTTTTACTCCCAACATGTGACAGGTGGTACTGGGTTACATGGTTACCAGTAGCAGAGGAAACCTCTGACCTGACCTGAGCTAAAGGGCATGGATTGGTTACTTTTAATTGGATTCTAAATCAACAAATTGCACCTACATTACCCTATTCATACCCTATACCCTATTACCCTATTCATCAACTGATTAACACCTGTTTTCTTTAGGCCTCAACAAATCCTTCAGAAATGAGAAAAGTTATTAACCTGTCACAGAAATAAAATGAAACACATTTGTTTTTTTATCATACCAAATCTGTCGATTGTATTTACTCTTTTAGGTTAAAGGTGTCCCATAACCTAGGCAGTCGTATGGGAGCGAGGCATCAGAGACCTCAGCTTCTCTAGGGGCCAGCATGTTGAGAGCGACGCCCAGCTCCCCTCCTTTGCTTCTTTACCTTCCCTGACCCTAAAGAGGGCAAGTACCCATTTACAGCTGGGTGAATTAGGGGGACTGTACTGAAGCCAAGGCCCACAAAGGGTCACCCATCCAAATGGTAACCACGCTTGACGCTGCTTAACTTGATTAGGGAGAAGCTAGCACTCTGACCACTTAGCTATCCCACCCCACATTTACTCTTTGCTCAAATCAAAAACAAAAAAATGTGAGTGTGGAGGCTTTGTTTCCCCACACCACATCATTTTTACATGTACAGTAAAGACTATAAAGATCTTTTTAAACCAGTAATTACAAAACTAAATCTTTTAGGTATGCCACAAAATTTAACAGCTATCTGCAAAAAACACGAGAGGCTGGGATGAGCGCTGGCAGTGGAGACTGCCGAACTTGTGTTTAGATCTCGTATGGGCATTTATATTTAAACAAATTTCTTAAGACTAGAGACAGTTTTCAACATAATTTTTTTTCCTAAAAGAGAGAGACCTGTATACTCATCTCTTCCTAATTATTTTTAATACAAAAGTTAGTCTTGTAAATATATTTGGCATAATCAAAGTTTGGAAAGCGTGTGAGAATAGCTTATATATAAATAATATATATATATTATATAATATATAATATTATATATATATATAAATAATAATATATATAATATATATATATATATATTTTTTTTTTACATAGTTATAACTGTATTTTTGTCTCTGGTTTTATCCATGTAACATAGACTCCTAGTTTAAAAGCTCTAATATGTGTATAGCCTATTGTGCATGTCCTCTTGTGTTAGCTTAGCTGTGTATAGATCTAGATTTATTAACGGTGGCCCTGGGGTTTTTTAAAATACAAAAACGAGATATCTGTAAGTGTAAGCCATGTGGCAAGCTTAAAGGGAATTAACCTTTCCATTTAAACCCAAATTTTTCTTAGCTCCCTTCTTTCATTGCTCGTCTTCATGTACATACTAGGCCTATGTGTGGTAAGACAGTAAACTTTACGACAGACAGACAGACAGACAGACAGACAGACAGACAGAGACTGACAGCCAGACAGCTAGCCAGACAGTCAGACAGACAAATAGAGACAGACATCATGAGAATGGGAGAGTGTTTTTTTCTTACTTTTATCTTTATCTTTTTTTTTTTTTTTACCTAGTTTTTGTTGATTTTTCTGTGCAAAACTGTAGATAGAAGTGTGTGTGTATATATGTGTGTGTGTGTATATATATATATATATATTTCTCTTTCCTATGGCTCAAGAAACACTTAGACTAAGCTGACACGGTGTTTTCCAAGAGACTTCATGACCCGTGGTTTTGATTGACAAGCGAAGGTGTCAACTGCCTGAGGTAGAAGAGCCCAGTAAGGTTTTTAAAGTGACGTCAGGTCATGTGATTTTGACTGACAAGGGAAGGCGTCAGCTGCTGTGTGGTGGTTGAGCCGGCGTTGTGTTTTTTTTGTTTTTTTTAATTTTTAAAGTGACGTCGGGTCACGTGATTTTGATTGACAAGGGAAGGCGACAACTTGGATCAACCATCAAATGCAGTGGAAGACTGCTTCGTTTTCAAGCTGGAAACTGGCATTATTTCGGTTTTGTTTTCTATTATAAGGGCAGAGCTGCTGTTCAACAAAAGCCTACATTCCATACTTTAAAGCCAGCCTCAAAACATGTTTCCTTTCTTACATCTTCCACCTCATAATCTATCCATGCTCTTCGATGATGATGATGATGACAACAACAACAACAACAACAACAACAACAATAATAATAATAATAATAATAATAATAATAATAATAATAATAATAATAATAATGATGATGATGATGATGATGATAATGATGATACTACTACTACTACTACTACTACTACTACTACTACTACTACTACTACTACTACTACTACTTATGACGACGACGATGATGATGATGCTGATGATGATAATAATGACGACGACGACGACGACGATGATGATGATGATGATGATAATAATAACAATAACAAATAACAAAAATGTATTGAATTTATATAGCATCTTGGAAAGCAAACAAATGGAAGCACTTAGTCTAGCTAACAGCCACCCCTATCTTCATTACCATGTCTAGACAATGCTATGCGCACGCACACAGGCAAGCGTGTGTGCCAGAGCATAAACGATTTGAATGTAAGACCCTTTGATTTCTTGCTTTACAAAACTCCATACATTATCATTCTTCTTCTTCTTCTTCTTCTTCTTCTTCTTCTCGTTCGTTATCATTATTAGGTACGCAATGTTGGGTTGTACAGCATCCTTATGTTCGCAAAACACAGTTACTTTTTCAAGAATTGTACTATTTTAAAGGTGCACCCGCCATCCCCAACCTCCCACCCCATCCCCAAAGTGGGATGACTTGTGACCACAATCCCTAACTCTGATTTCTCTGGCTGGGCCTTTGATATAAACTCTAAAGCAGCAACTTCGGGAACTCAAGGGCGTGGTCTGATCTACAGAGTTTTCGGCAGCAGAAGTTGTCAATGCCTTTTTTATATAGTTTGTCTGCATTTTGTCTTCGGATGAGACTATAAACCGAGGTCCCGTGTTCTTCACACACGCGGAACATCTTGCGCACACGTTAAATCATGTTCCGCTTTTCGTAAGAGTAGGCCATCGTGTGCCGGTGGGAACAGATGACATTTTCAAAAACTACATACATACGGACACTGGACGTAATAAAACACACGAGTGCTTATTCCATTATCCTCGATATAGAAGAATAAATCTAAATAAATGAATAATAAAAAATATAAACTCTACAACAGCAACTTCGGGAACTCAAGGGCATGATCTACTGAGCTTTAGGCAGCTGAAGGTGTCAGTTCCTTTTTATGGTTTTATCTGTTTTGAGGAGGGGGGGGGAGGGTTCAATTTTTAAAACATATTTTTTTAAAACTACCTTTTCATTTAAAACTGAATACAGGGATGCAAAAACGACCTTTTCAGGAGATTTTTTTTTTTAATGTTTAGTGATACTGTAGATATAGTATCTCTTTCATTATTACGTTATCTATTCATTTATTTGATCCATCTATGTATTAAATTCAATATCTACGTATCCACTTCCTCCTTCAATTCAAAGTATATAATCGTATTAATAATTTTCATATAGGCCTAATATGCTTTCCCACTTTTACAGGGTTGTGCATGTTGTACCCACACGTTTTCTCAACAACACACTTTGTCACAATTTGTGACAGAAGCTTCAATTCCTACCACCACCCCATCACCACAACCCTCCCCCCACCCCACCCCCATGCACCCTGCCGCCCCCCTCCCCTCCCATCCACACCCCAAGCTAAGACCTGCTCTTTATTCCATAAACTCTTCCTCATGTTTGTAGCAATACTGCCGGGAAGGAAGACATCCAAAATTTTGTTTATTTGTTTTTATTTTTTATTTATTTCATTTTTTAAATTTTATTCTTTTATATGGAGGATAATGGAATAAGCACTCATGTGCTTTTTTTTTCATCTAGTCCCCATGTGTATGCAGTTTTTGTAAACATTGTCATCTGTTCCCAATAAATAAATAAAAAAAATAAAAAAATAAATTGGTCACATAATTTGAGCAACACTCTCTGGCAGAGGCCGTAGGCGAGGGGGGGTGGGGGGAGGGGGGGAGGGGTGGTCCTGCCCTGAAGCCGATATATATATATATCTGATTGGCCACTCAGGGGACGGGAGAAGGGTACGGGGACTCGCCGGCTGCACGTGACGCGGGCGACTCCCTGACTGTACTGACCAGTCGTAGCGCGGAAGAAAGGACGGCGTTTGAGTTTTACAATGTGACGAGGGCTGTACCCGATATGGCCCGTGTGGTCGGCGGGGCTGTAAACAACATGATTCGATTGGATTGGACTGCGTTTTCTCCGACGCCGTGACGTTGCGTGCGGGACTGCTCGGTAGGCTGGCCTACATAGTATGAGCGGCATAAGGCAGTATCACCTGATAGGCAGGCCCCTCCCCCGAAACTTGTCTCTCCCTTCATTTCGTAACACACCCACCCCCTACTCACTCTACCTACCCCCCTTTTGCTCCTCCTCTCTGTCTGTTTTTTTTTTTAAAATATAAAAACATACATGCATACATACATGTATGCATGTATGTAGTCTATGTATGTTGTTGTTGTTCTGAACCACTATCTTGTGAACGTATAATTTTTCAATGTTCAGTTCTAAATTCAGTTTATAAAGAAAATGGCATTGAAATTCCAAGGGAACCATTGAATGTAGTTTTGCAAAAGCCGTTGATTTCTGATGTTGCTAGGATTATTTCCAAGTCTTCTGTAAATATTTTATGGTAGGGTTTTGTTTGTTTTTTGTTTAGTTTTTTGTTTGTTTAGTCTAATATCACCAATTGTGAATAGACTTTAAACTACAACAACAACAAGTCTATGTATGTATGTATGTATGTATGTATGTATGTATGTATGTATGTATGTATGTATGTATGTATGTATGTATGTATGTATGTATGTATGTATGCATGCATGCATGTATGTATGTATGTATGTATGTATGTATGTATGTATGTATGTATGTATGTATGTATGTATGTATGTATGTATGTGTATATGTGTGTATGTGTATATGTATGTATGTATGTATGTATGTATGTATGTATGTATGTATGTATGTATGTATGTATGTATGTGTGTGTGTGTGCGCGCGTGCGTGCGTGCGTGCGTGCGTGCGTGCGTGTGTGTAAATACAGTTTCCAAGAGCACTTTGAACATTCTGTACTCCTCTCTCTCTCTCTCTCTCTCTCTCTCTCTCTCTCTCTCTCTCTCTTCTCTCTCTCTCTCTCTCTCTCCCATTCTTTTTTGTTCTTTTCCCCCTCTCTATCTTGTTTCCCCCCCCCCCCCCACTATCATTACCATAACTGCGTGAAAAGAGCTATCAACACCCTCTTGTTCAGCAATTTCTGTCTATGTTCCAGATACAGATCTAGTAATAGTTTGATGTATCGTTTTTGCCTAAACACTCTTCTACAAAATTTTGCCAAAATGATCAATGATTGGGTGGTGAAGGAATTGAATCACAGTGAAACAATTGCTTGTGCACTGCTGGTTAACACAATTGCCAGTTTGATTGTCCTTTATCTCTAGGGCACATTTTGAATATCTATTCTCTCCTTCACGAGTTTGCTGTTTACCTTAGTAGCAGTCCGGTTGGTAGAACTGAGGGCTGGTGCATCCCTAATATATGGCTGGCTGAGCCTTCAACCACCAGTTGTAAATCTGCCTACGACCCGAGGACCTCGCTATCACCGTCCCAGCTTGCTGGGCCATGGCAGATGAACGGCGAGTTTAAAGGGTGGGAACGGTACTGTGCGCACTGTCTCTTATTTAAAAGTCCTATGCACAGGCCCAAGGACAAGTCCACGTCCCCCCCTCATCCTCCCTTTTTCCTACTATCCCCAAGCCCTGTAGCGATGGGAAAGGGGCGAATGTGGCAGGTGAAAGATGTCACTGGAAGCCACAGTTCCAATCCTGCATGCAGGCGATTCAGGAGTATGGGTCGTCTGATTGTTGACCTGAGGATGACAACATCACCCGGCAGCACCCTGAATGACCAAGCAGCCCTCTTTAGGGATAGCACTGCTTGCTCCACACGGAGAGGGGCCTAGAAAAGGTGGCCTAACGAAAGCTCATCCTCATACCACCCAGTTGGCTAGCCGCGGTCAACGGGCTTCTTTCCAAGCGGTGGAGCAACAACAAAGTCAAAGTCAAGTGGCTCCACACCTGCCTCCAAAGGTGTGACAGGTCTCAAACTGGCGTGCTGGAACATCAGAACCATGCTAGATATAGTAGATAGCAACCGTCCTGAACGACGCTCTGCTTTAGTTGCACACGAACTCTCGCGACTAAATATTGACATCGCGGCTCTTAGTGAAGTCCACTTCCCAGATGAAGGTAGTCTCAAAGAACACGGCGCCGGTTACACCTTATACTGGTCAGGCAAGCCCCAATCCGAACGACGCCTTTCAGGTGTAGGCTTCATGATCAAGAACACCATTGCCTCAAAGCTGGAGAACTTACCAACAGGTCATTCAAACCGTATCATCTCCATGCGTCTGCCACTGGAGAACAAGCAGCACATCACTCTCTTCAGTGTGTATTCCCCGACTCTTCAAGCAGACCCTGCAGACAAGAACAAATTCTACTGTGACCTGCGCAGCCTGGTAAGAAACACCCCTGCAGACGACAAGGTCATTATCCTTGGGGATTTCAATGCTAGAGTTGGCCGAGATTCAGAAGCCTGGAAGGGAGTTCTGGGGAAACATGGAGTTGGGAATTGCAATGACAACGGGCGTCTCCTGCTAGAGTTCTGCACTGAACTGCAGTTAATCATCACTAACACAATCTTCCAGCAGAAGGACAGTCTAAAAACAACCTGGATGCATCCTCGGTCCAAACATTGGCACCTCATAGACTAGTCTTAGTGCGCCAGAAAGACCAAAGTGATGTCTTGCACACCAGAGTGATGCCCAGTGCAGAATGCCACACAGACCACCGCCTCGTGCGATGCAACCTCAGCCTTCACATCAAACCCAAGCCAAAACGAGGAGGTCCCCCCAGAAAGAAACTCCAGGTTGGCAGCCTCAAGTCCGCTGAAGTGAAAGCTGACCTACAGTCCAGCCTCCAGTCAAAGCTGGAAGTCGAGGACTGCCCCTCTGACCCCTGTCCAGAAACGCTCTGGACCCGCCTAAAAACTGCCATCCTGCAGACCTCTGCAGAGGTCTTGGGCTTTTCCACTAAGAAGAACAAGGACTGGTTCGACGAAAATGACCAAGAAATACAAGATCTGCTGGCGAAGAAGAGAAGTGCCCACCAGGCTCACCTTGCACAAACATCTTGTCCAGCAAAGAAAGCTGCTTTTCGTCTTACATGCAGCAACCTCCAGCGCCAGCTTAGAGTTATCCAAAACGAGTGGTGGACTAACCTCGCCCAGAAAACTCAGCTCTGCGCTGACACAGGTGACTACAGAGGCTTCTACGAAGCTTTGAAGGCAGTCTATGGACCCTCTCACCAAGTGTTGAGTCCTTTGCGCAGCACTGACGGCCAGGCACTCCTCACAGACAAGATGTCCATATTGAACCGCTGGGCTGAACACTTTCAAACCCTCTTCAGCGCTGATTGCACTGTTGATGACGCAGTGATCCAACAGATCCCACAGCAACCAGTGAAAGAAGAACTGGACGAAGCCCCAACCCTGGAAGAGGTAACTAAAGCCATAGAACAACTGAAGAGTGGGAAGGCTGCAGGCGTCGACGGTATTCCACCAGAATTATGGAAAAACGGGGGGCAAACACTGCACTACAAGCTTCATGAATTTTTTGTTTGCTGCTGCGAGCGCAATGTTCTGACGACTAGGCTATCCGTCCTCTCTCTCTCTCTCTCTCTCTCTCTCTCTCTCTCTCTCTCTCTCTCTCTCTCTCTCTGGATTGAGTCGATTGGATTGTTTAGAAAAAAAATCATCTAATAGCATGTAAGAGTTTTCTGGGGCTTCCCATCAGAACTCCAAATAAAATGGTTTATGGAGAATTGGGAAGATAGGCTACCCTCTAGATCTATAAATATGTTAACTCGAACATTGTTGCTATACGATACTGGTCTAAATTACTTCAAATGGACCACTGCAGATAACCCCGTCAGGCATACGAAATGCAACTAAGCCTTGATAATAATGCACAACGATGCTGGGCTGCTAACATAATAGTGTTATTATGCAATTGTGGTTTAAACATTATATGGTTACAATCGGGTGTTGGTCATGTACATCAGTTTTTTTTCCAGATTTTCAGGCAAAGACCCATTGATATGTACATTCAGGAAAGGCAAAAGTGTTATTGGTGAACATGCAAGATACTCCATTTACAGATTGTTTAAAACTGTGTTTGAAAGGGAATCCTATATTTCTAGCATTGATGTGTACTGCTTTAAAGTTGCTTCGTCACAAGCCAGATTAAATGTCTTACCATAGGGTGTAAATTAAAAGAACCAGTTGACAAACTCTGTTTAGTGACAGGCTCGTGTGAAAAAATTCATCACTAACAAGCAAATGCCTTTTGGGAACGGTTTGAAAGAACTACTTTTGGCTAAGCTCACTGAGATATTGACTTCTACAGCAGTCTTCAAGGACCGAAAAAAGGCAGAACATACATCGCCGTCTTCGAAACGCACAGTGACTTCTATCTATTTGTAACTGTCGAGTTTCTTCCGAAACCAAAAAATCGGCGGGCAAACTACAGAAACCTACATCATACCTGGGATTCTGGTGTGGACGGACGGCAACAAACTGAAAAAAAAGACATGGGCAACAACATACTGACATTTCACTGTACCAACATTACAAGACAAGGACAAGACGCCACAACATGGATACAATCATCTATCGTGCTGTGCATGCATCAGTCTGTGTTCTAAAAATGTGTTGTGCATGCGTCAATCTGTTTTTTTAATTTAACATCTATCTATGATTTTCCGTAAGCATTCCCCAAGATTTTTGTGAAATGTACAGGCTACCCTTCAACTCCATAAAGCAAATGGATGCCCCCACATCCAACTGCTCAGACTCAGTCCAAAACCAAACCGTTCCAAATGAGATGAAGCATTAAAACAGAGTCCAATTTATAACTGGACCATAGTCGATTAAAAACAACACCCATTATAAGACTCAAAGGATAGCTGCAATCCATAAAATGCAAATCTTGAACTTTTCCCTCTCATTCAAAGGATGAAAGAAAAAAGTTGTCAAGACAATAATTATACTTTCCCCCCTCTTTTCATTTTTGTTTTGTTTTGCACATTGAATTATTATTGCCAGTCAATAAAAGTGGAGTTGAAGGCTACCCTGTTTCGAAAATCGCACAACATTACTTAAAGGTGCCGGCACACGATACGTTTCGCCATATCAACGATAGGGGCCTGAGGCCACGCCAACTTGACGGGTTTTCCTAACCCTCAGTTACCTTGTGTATGATCCCATGACCCGAGATCCACACACCCATCAGCGTTTTTAAGCAGTGGCTCTCAGATCATTCAGCCCCAAAACGGATCTTGCCTCCACACCTATCAAAACTTCACTCACCCCTGAGCTCAGTTGCTGTCCATCCGCTGTTATGCCGGATGTCGGAAGACTCCGTCCGTCTGTCCGTCAGTCGTGTCCGCATCTCTCTCGTGGCACTCCAACCTCCCTTCCCACTTTCCCCACTCACCTTGTCCCAACCCAGACCTTTTCTATCAGGATAGAGAGAGAGGGAGGGGGGAGAGAGGGGGGGGGAGAGAGAAAAGGGGGAGGGGGGAGGGGAGATAGAGAGGGAGGGAGAGAGAGAGGGGGGGAGAAGAGAGAGGGAGGGAGGGGAGGGAGAGAGAGAGGGAGGGGAGGGGGAGAGACAGAGAGAGAGAGGGAAAGTGTGTGTGTGTGTGTGTGAGAGAGAGAGAGAGAGAGAGAGAGAGAGAGAGAGAGAGAGAGAGAGAGAGAGAGAGAGAGAGAGAGAGAGAGAGTAAAGGAGAGAGAGAGGGAGGAGAGGGAGAGAGAGAGAGGGAGGGGAGGGAGAGAGAGAGAGAGAGTGGGAAAGTGTGTGGGAGAGAGAGAGAGAGTAAAAGAGAGAGAGAGAGTAAAAGAGAGAGAGAGAGAGAGAGAGAGAGAGAGAGAGAGAGAGAGAGAGAGAGAGAGAGAGAGGGTAAAGGAGATAGAGAAGGGGAGAGAGAGAGAGAGAAAGGAGGGAGAGAGAGACAGAGAGAGAGAGACACACAGAGAGAGAGACACAGAGAGAGACACACAGAGAGAGACACAGAGAGAGAGAGAAAGAGACAGACAGACAGACAGACTGACAGAAACTGACAGTAAAGAAGAGAGACAGACAGATAGACAGTAAAAAAGAGAAAGAGACACACAGAGACAGTAACACACAGAAAGACAGAGTAAATGAGACACAGAGAGAGAGATAGGGAGGGAGGGAGGGAGGGAGAAGGAGAGGGGTAGGGGAGAGAGAGGGAGGAGAGAGAGAGAGAGACAGACAGACAGACAGACTGACAGACTGACAAAGAGAGAGAGAGAGACAGAGACTGGCAGTAAAGAAGAGAGAGAGACAGATAGACAAACAGTAAAGAAGAGAGAGACAGAAAGAGTAAAGAAGACAGAGAGAGAGAGGGAAAGAGACAGTAAAGGAGAGAGGGAGACAGGGAGGGAGAGAGACAGACAGACAAACAAAGTAAAGGAGACAGAGAGAGTGGGACAGAGAGAGAGAGAGAGAGAGAGGAGAGAGAGAGAGAGAGAGAGAGAGAGAGAGAGAGAGAGAGAGAGAGAGAAGCAGACATACAGAGTAAAGGAGAGAGAGAGGAGAGAGAGAGAGAGAGAGAGAGAGAGAGAGAGAGAGAGAAGAGAGAGAGAGAGAGAGAGAAAGCAGACATGCAGAGTAAACGAGAGAGAGAGAGAGAGAGAGAGAGAGAGAGAGAGAGAGAGAGAGAGAGAGAGAGAGAGAGAGAGAGAGAGAGAGAGAGAGAAGAGAGAGAGAGAGAGAGAGAGAGAGAGAGAGAGAGAGAGAGAGAGAGAGAGAGAGAGAGAGAGAGAGAGAGAGAGAGAGAGAAGAAAATCTTAAAGCCAAAAAAATATCAGTTGCAACAATTCCTTGCAATGAAACCATCAGAACGTAAGTGTTCTTTGAATAGTTGCAGCACCAGCTGTTGGGCAATATTTATGTTATACACACTTACTCCTTTTTTCTCGCCGTTATTTTTGGAAGAAAAAAAACGCCTTTTCCAAAATTTACGCAGATTTTGCTTGAAGTGAAAAGAACATTGAATGGAAGTGATTTATGGGGTCAGATTTGAAAAGAAATTAAAAAAAAAATAGGTGGAATGTTTGCAACGAATACTTTTTTTTATTTTAAAGACGGACAGACAGGCAGACACAGACATAAACACCCACTCACACCACCACCAGTACCACCACCACGACAACCATCACTATTACCACCACAACCATCACTACCGCGACTACCATCACCCCCATCATCATCACCACCATCACCACCACCACCACCACCACCATCACTAAACATTGAAAAGTTACAACAAATGTGGTGCATGTATCTTGGGGAATGCTTACGGAATGGGTCAGCTTAATTCCATTATGTTTGCAAACATTCAGTTTTATCACTTTAAATATTTGCATTGGTCGTTAACAATAATTGAGTTTCAAATGTTCTTTCATCGTACTAAATTTAGCTCAGTTATCGTATGTGATCTTTGAAAGACGACGAGAAAAGCAAAAAAACTTGACAAACAATTATTGAATTAAGCTGACCAACAATACTGAATAAACCTGACTAACCGCTAACACACTGAAAAGACAGGACACATAGGGATAGGGCAAGGTGAATATCAGGACCCGGTCATATTCGACAACGTGAAACAATACTAGGCTTTCTACCAGATTCTATGAATCTGGCCTTTTCTCAAATTTCCGAAACGGGTTCTTTTTGTGAACCCGCTGAGCCCTTATATTTGCATCAATCCTTTTTTTTACCTCGTAAACTGGCCAGGTCTTCATAACCACACTTTCTTTTTGTTTTGCTGGGAATAACTGCTAGTCTATAATTTTGTTTTCCTGTTTGATTCATTGGGTGTGCTACTAGTAAGCAAAAGTCAGGTAACGGGGTGCCAACGTAAACCTTGCCCAGTGTAACACAGATAGATCTACTCACCAATGCCGCTCTCCTCTGCTTGTCTCTGAGCGTTGTCGCTTGGCGTCCAACGAAGACGTCAGATCGTCCTGTCACATGACGTCCAGCGATGACGTCAGATTGTCCTGTCGCTTGGCCTCCAATGATGACGTCAGATCCTGCCTCCAACGATGACATCAGATCGTCTGGTCAACTGCAAACACAAAGAGCTGTATTAGACAGACACCCAGGCTTGTGGTTACTGCAGCACCACTGCAGGAAAAGATGCACACGTTTAAAACCTTATGTTTCACTGAAGTAAAAAGAGTGGCTATATGGCCTGTGGCATGCGCCATCAATACATTACATTATCTTGACTTTAAATACACCATCAATACATTAACATTACATTTACTTCATTTCATTCCAATCCATTCCCAACTACTGCTGAACTGCTACGATCATTCAAGATAAACCAACATCTGAATAGGTTAACTCTGCCATACACCCAGATCAATAATATTAATGATAATGATGACGATGATAATAATAATAATAATAATAATAATAATAATAATAATAATAACAACAACAACAACAACAACAACAACAACAACAACAACAACAACAACAATAAAAGAATTCACAGTCTAAATGTGTAAATAACTTTGGCTAGATCTATATACTTATATCAATAATTTATTAAGATCAGTCCAAAATCTGAATAAACAGCTTGGCTGTACTCTTTATCAATAACCATAAACCAAAAAGCTAAAACAACGTTGCTGTATGATCAATGAAGATTGGCAAAGTAAACGACTTTGTTGCCTAGATACCAATATGGGAAACTATGAATGTCCCATGTAGAATTTCTGTCCTGCTAGTCTAGTTAGCAAAAGTAAGGTAACCAGGTGCCAATGTAAACCTTGACCAGTGTAATCTAATACAGAAATACGTACCAATGCCACTTGTCTT
>CM060341.1:60000-65000 GCA_030674155.1 Stramonita haemastoma
CAGGCACAGAGAGAGAGAGATGTAGAAAGGGGAATATTTCTGATGGTGACCGATGACACAGAGAGAGAGAGACAGACAGACAGACAGACAGACAAGACAGATAGAGACAGATAGACCGACAAAGGAGAGACTGACAGACTGACAGACAGATGGTTATTGTCAATGATTTTGGATGAGAGACAGACAGACAGACAGATAGACAGACAGATAGACAGACAGACAGACAGACAGACAGAGACAGACAGAGACAGACAGACAAACAAGACAGATAGAGACAGACAGACCGACAAAAGAGAGACTGACAGACTGACAGACAGATGGTTATTGTCAAGGATTTTGGATGAGAGACAGACAGACAGACAGACAGACAGACAGACAGACAGACAGACACACAGACAGACACGGAGAGAGAGGATGATAAATACGAAAATTAAGGTTGATAAATATGGGGGGAGAGAGAGAGAGAGAGAGAGAGAGAGAGAGAGAGAGAGAGAGAGAGAGAGAGAGAGAGAGAGAGAGAGAGAGACAGACAGACAGACAGACAGACAGACAGACAGACAGACAGACAGACAGTAAAGTAGACAGAGAGAGAGAGAGAGAGGGGGGGGGGGATGGGAGAGAGGGAAAGATACAGTAACGGAGAGAGACAGACAGACAAACAGACAAAAGCAGAGACAGGCAGACAGGGTAAAACAGAGAGAGAGGAGACAGGAACAAACAGAGTAAGCAGAGAGAGAGAGACAGACGAGTAAAGAAGAGAGAGACAGACAGACAGAGTAAAGCAGAGAGAGAGAAAGACAGTAAAGCAGAGAGACAGACAGAGTAAAGCAGAGAGAGAGACAGGGACAGGACAGAGTAAAGAGAGAGAGGAGAGAGAGAGAGAGAGAGAGAGAGAGAGAGAGAGAGAGAGAGAGAGAGAGGAGAGAGAGGAGAGAGAGAGAGAGAGAGAGAGAGAGAGAAACAGACAGACAGACAGACAGTCAGACAGTCAGACAGACAGACAGACAAGTAAAGCAGACAGACAGACAAGAGACAGACAAAAATGGACAGACAGGAGACAAGCAGAGAGAGGAGGAGAGAGAGGGGGAGGGGAGAGAGAGAGACAGACAGACAGACAGAGAACAGGAGACACAGAGAGAGAGGGGGGAGGGGAGGGAGAGAGACAGTAAAGGAGAGAGAGAGGGGGGGAGAGAGAGAGAGAAGACAGACAGAAGATAAAGGAGACAGAGAGAGAAGAGATACAGACAGACAGACAGACAGACAGACAGAGACAGAGAGACATAGAGAGAGACAGACAAAGACGGACAGACAGACAGACAACAGGCAGCATGCAGGCAGAAAGAGAGAGAGAGAGAGAGATGTAGAAAGGGGAATATTTTGATGGTGACCGATGGGAAGACAGACAGACAGACGGACTGACAGAGATGACAGTAAAGAAGAGAGACGACAGGGAAGAGAGAGAGAGGAGAGGAGAGAAGAGGACGAGAGAGGAGGAGAGAGAGAGAGAGAGAGAGAGGACAGACAGACAGACAGACAGACAGGACAGACAGGACAGACAGACAGACAGGACAGACAGACAGACAGACAGACAGGACAGGACAGACAGAGACAAAAGGGGTCAGAGAGAGAGGGAGGGAGAGAGAGGGGCGGAGGGTGAGAGAGACAAAGACAGACAGACTGACTGACTGAACGAGAGAGAGAGACAGATGACAGTAAGAAGAGAGACAAACAGAGAGACAGACAGACAGACGTAATGAAGACAGAGAGAGACAGAGATAGACAGTAAAGAAGAGACACAGACAGACAAAGAAAAGGAGACAGAGAGAGAAGGGCGAGAGAGGGAGAGTACAATAAAGGAGGGAGAGAGAGAGAGAGGAGAGAGAGAGAGAGAGAGGAGAGAGAGAGGACGAGAGAGAGAGAGAGAAGAGATGAGAGAGAGAGAGAGAGAGAGAGAGAGAGAGAGAGAGACAGACAGACAGACAGACAGACAGACAGACAGACAGACAGACAGAAGACAGACAGACAGAGACAGAGTAAGGGGAGAGAGATAGAAAAACAGACAAAGAGAGAGAGACAGAAAGACAGAGAGACAGACAAAGACGGACAGACAGGCAGACAGAGAGAGAGGGGGGGAGGGGAAAGAGAGGGGGGAGGGGGAGAGGAGAGAGGAGAGAGAGAGAGAGAGAGAGAGGAGAGAGAGAGAGAGAGAGAGAGAGAGAAGAGACAGACAGACAGACAGACAGAAGAGAGAGACGACAGAAGCAGAACAGACAGGACACAGACTGACAGTAAAGAAGAGAGAGAGATAGGCAGACGGTAAAGAAAGAGACCACAGACAGAGATAGACAGACAGACAGAGAGAGTAAAGTAGACAGATGAGAGGGGGAGGGGAGAGAGAGAGAGGGGGAGGGAGAAAGAGACAGGAGGGGAGAGAGGGAGAGAGAGACAGATAGACAGACTGACAGAACAGAGAGAGACAGAGACTGACAGTAAAGAAGAGAGCAGACAGATAGACAGAGACAGAGACGGACAGACAAACAAAGTAAAGGAGACAGAGAGAGAGAGATACAGTAAAGGAGAGACAGACAGACAGAGTAAGGGAGACAGAGAAAGGGGGGGGGGAGAGAGAGGGACAGACAGACAGAGTAATGGGGAGAGAGACAGAGACAGACAAACAAAGACAGAGGCAGAGAGACAGACAAAGACAGAGACAAAGACGGACAGACAGAGAGACTGGCACAGAGAGAGAGAGATGTAGAAAGGGGAATATTTCTGATGGTGACGATGACACAGAGAGAGAGAGAGAGAGAGAGAGAGAGAGAGGAGAGAGAGAGAGAGAGAGAGAGAGAGAAACAGACAGACAGACAGACAGACAGACAGACAGACAAGACAGATAGAGACAGACAGACCGACAAAGGAGAGACTGACAGACTGACAGACAGATGGTTATTGTCAGGGATTTTGGATGAGAGACAGACAGACAGACAGACAGACAGACAGACAGACACAGACAGACACGGAGAGAGAGGATGATAAATACGAAAATTAAGGTTGATAAATATGGGGAGAGAGAGAGAGAGAGAGAGAGAGAGAGAGAGGAGAGAGAGAGAGAGAGAGAGAGAGAGAGAGAGAGAGAGAGAGAGAGAGAGAGTAGAAAATTTTAAAGCTAATAAAAAATATATCAGTTGCAACAATTCCTTTCAATAAAATCATCAGAACGTATTTGTTCTTTAAATAGTTGCAGCACCAGCAGTGGGTAATACTTATTCCTCTTTTCTGTTTGTTTTTTTTTTAGGAAAAAAAAAGCTTTTTCACAAAATTTACACAGATTTTGCTTCAAGTGACAAGAATATTGAATTGAAGTGATTATTTGGGGTCAGATTAATTAGAAAAATAGGTGGAATGTTTGCAACGAATATTTTTTTGAATGTATATCAAAGACGGACGGACAAACAGACACGGGCATACACACCCACTCACACCACCATCACCACCACCACAACCATCACAACCACCATCACTATTACCACCACTACCATCACCACCGCGACAACCACCATAACCACCACCATCACCACAACCATCACAACCACCATCACTATTACCACCACTACCATCACCACCGCGACAACCACCACAACCACCATCACCACCACCACAACCATCACAACAACCATCACTATTACCACCACTACTATCACCACCGCGACAACCACCACCACCACCATCACCACCACCCCCACCACCCCCACCTTTATCAACCCCACCTTCACCATCAGCACCTCCCACCTCCACCACCGCCACCATCACCCCCACCACCACCACCAGCACTGCCACCACCACCACCATCATCAAACATTGAAAAGTCACAACAAATGTGGTGCATGTATTTTGGGGAATGCTTACGGAATGGGTCAGCTTAATTCCATTCTGTTTGCAAACGTTCAGTTTTATCACTTTAAATGTTCGCATTGGTCGTTAACAGTAATTGTTTCATGTATTCTTTTATCCAACGAAATTGAGCTCAGTTATCGCATGTGATGATCTTGAAAGACGACGAGAAAAAGGAAAACTTGACAAACAATGTTGAATTAAGCTGACCAACAATATTGGATTAACCTGACTAACCACTAACACACTGTAAATACAGAACACGTAGGAATACGGCAAGGTGAATATCAGGACCCGGTCATATTCGACTACGTAAAACTTTACTGGGCTTTCTACTTGGCTTTTTTTTCATTCTATGAATCTGACCTTTTCTCAAATTTCCGAAAAGGGTTCTTTTTGTGAACCTGCTGATCCCTTATGTTTGCAACAATTTTTTTTTACCTCGTAAACTAGCCAGGTCTTAATAACCACACTTTCTATTTGTTTTGCTGGGAATAACTGCCAGTCTATAATTTTGTTTTCCTGTTTGATTCATTGGGCGTGCTACTAGTAAGCAAAAGTCAGGTAACCGGGTGTCAACGTAAACCTTGCCCAGTGTAACACAGATAGATCTACTCACCAATGCCGCCCTCCTCTGCTTGTCTCTGAGCGTTGTCGCTTGGCGTCCAACGAAGACGTCAGATCGTCCTGGCACATGACGTCCAGCGATGACGTCAGATTGTCCTGTCACTTAGCCTCCAACGATGACGTCAGATCCTGCCTCCAACAAGGACGTCACTTGGTCTGGTCGACTGCAAACATAAAGAGCTGTATTAGACACCCAGGCTTGTGGTTACTGCTGCACTACTGCAGGAAAAGATGCACACGTTTTAAAACTTTATGTTTCACTGAAGTAAAAAGAGTGGCTATGGCCTGTGGCATGTGCCATCAATACATTACATTATCTTGACTTTAAATACACCATCAATACATTAACATTACATTTACTTCATTTCATTCCAATCCATTCCCCCCTACTGCTGAACTGCTACGATCATTCAAGATAAACCAACATCTGAATAGGTTAACTCTGCCATACACCCCAGATCAATAATATTAATGATAATGAT
>CM060341.1:70000-77500 GCA_030674155.1 Stramonita haemastoma
GCTACTAGTAAGCAAAAGTCAGGTAACCGGGTGCCAACGTAAACCTTGCCCAGTGTAACACAGATAGATCTACTCACCAGTGCCGCCCTTCTCTGTCTATGAGCTTTGTCGCTTGGCATCCAGCGAAGACGTCAGATCGTCCTGTCACATGACGTCCAGCGATGACGTCAGCTCGTCCTGTCGCTTGGCCTCCAACGATGACGTCAGATTCTGCCACCAACGATGACGTCACTTGGGTCTGGTCAACTGCAAATACAAAGAGCTGTATTAGACAGACACCCAGGCTTGTGGTTACTGCTGCACTACTGCAGGAAAAGATACACACGTTTAAAACTTCATGTTTCACTTAAGTAAAAAGAGTGGCTAAGGCCTGTGGCATGTGCCATCAATACATTACATTATCTTGACTTCAAGCACACCATCAATACATTAATGTTACATTTACTTCATTTTATTTCAGTCAAATCCCCCCCTACTGCTGCACTGCTACAATCATTCAAGATAAACCCAACATCTGAATAGGTTAACTCTACCATACACCCCAGATCAATAATGTTAATGACAATGATAATAATGACAATAATAATAATAATAATAATAATAATAATAATAATAATAATAACAACAACAATAATAATAATAATAATAATAATAATAATATAATAATAATAATAATAATAATAATAATAATAATAATAATAATAATTTTTAAAGTAAAAATATTCACAATCTTAATCATGTAAATAACTTCCGCTAAACAGTGGAACTTTTGCTATACAGTGGAACTTTTGCTATACAGTGGAACTTTTGCTATACAGTGGAACTTTTGCTATACAGTGGTTAGCGCTCTCACTCTCCCCCCCCACCACCACCACCCCCACCCCCCAAGTCAAGCAGCCTCGAGCGTGGTTACCAGTTGAATGGGTGACCGTTTGCGAGCCTTGGCTTCAGTACAGGCTCCCAGTTCACCCAGCTGTAAATGGGTACCTGCCCTCTTTAGGGTCAGGGAAGGTAAAGTGGTGAGGGAGAGGAGATGGGCGCCGCCCTCAATATGCTGGCCCTTAAAGAATCTGAGGTCTCTGATGCCTTGCTCCCCTTCAACGGCCTAGGTTACAGGACACCTTTTTCTTTTTTCTTTTATAAAGTGGAGATTTTCGATTAGGGAATCCCTTTACCGTCCACAGTTGTCTCTCTTACTCCATATCAAATCTGCAAAAATTTGTCACTGATAGGTATTTCTCTTTTACTGTTTCCAGAGCAGTAACTTACAGTCCGGGATTACTTCCCTTAGACCGCTTCCCAGCAGGCTGCACATCACTTTTAGTTTTTGCCAATTTTTCCTCCAGTTTGCATATTTATCACTCTTGCATTCACGTCAATATATACAACACATATCAAGGTATCCACATAATTTTTTTTTTAAACCCACTTTGTGAAAGACTAGCCTCTGACTTAAAAACGCTTGTGATTTTTCATAAATTTGGCGAACTTATTTATTTTTTAGCATAGGCCTACCGAAGATGGTTCTCTACGGTGAACTTTCCACCGGACACCGCTACAGAGGCGCACCAAAGAAGAGATTTAAAGACTCTCTGAAGAAATCTCTGTCAGCCTGCCTCATAGACCATAACCAGTGGTCAGTCCTTGCTGCTGACCAGCAGGCCTGGCGACACACTGTGCATCAATCGGTCTCCTCCTTTGAGGACAATCGCAGAGCGGCCCTTGAGGAGAGGCGAATGAGGAGGAAAAGCCGCGTCCCCACTACATCAACCCCAGAATCGACTTTCCCCTGCAGCCGCTGCGGCCGGGTTTGTTTGTCACGCATTGGACTGAACAGCCACCAGCGAGCCTGCACCAGACATGGACAGTGCCCTTAATCTTCGTTCGCGAAGCCAAGCCATGACTGACGATGATGACACCATTTCCTCTCAGTCTTTAGTTGTCTGCTATCTTCCTAAACCACAATACGAATGCGCGGAGTCGATAAGTCCGGTCGGAGTGTGCCGTGGTTCTAATCCTGTTTGAGTCCAACACTTTTCCCCCATTCATTAGACCACGAGTGGTGGTTTGGGTGCTAGTCTTTCGCATGGGACGATAAAACCGAGCTCCCGAGTGTTACACATAGTCTAATTATTTAGCGCACAATAAAGAACCCACGGCAACAAGAGGGTTGTCCCTGGAAAAAATTTGTAGAAAAAAGCCACTCTTGATAGGAAACAAATTCAGTTGCAGACAAGAAAAGGATATTTAAAAAAAAAAAAATAGTGGCGCTACACTTGTGACGACGCGCTCTGCTCGGGGAGAGCAGCTCGAATTTCATGCAGAGAAATCTGCTGTGACATAAACTGGTATAAATAAATAATAAGTAAAAACAACAACAACAACAACAAAAACAGTCATTGACAGAATACCCCTGTCTGAAATCGTCCTCTGATTCAAGTTTTCTGAGAGAGGGTGGTGATAATAAGAAAATGATAATAATAATAATAAAAAATCAAAGTTTTCTGAGAGAGGAAGGTGATTTCTAGATAATAGGTACTTGATAGTGGAAATAACTTATTTTGAAAGTGGTTTTTAGGAACATAGCAGTTTATTTTTCGAGAAGCACTTACACAAGCAAAGTAAAAAAAAAAAAAAAAAAAAAAAAAAAACATTGACAAAAGAAAATGATAAATGTGCACAATGGAATTTTTGATATTTTCAAAAAAAACTTTTTCCATTAACAAGGACAGTACTGACGGTGGTAAGAACGAAAAATAATAATTGTAATCACCAAAATAAGGCTGGTGGCAGGATGGTTAAGACGGTCGCTTGCCAACAAGTAAACTGTGAGGTTCTGGGTTCGATTCCCAGCCTCGCACTTCTTCCTAGTTTGACGAAGTCTGAACGTATTTCACCGTCTCCTAGCCGGCAACATGGCAGTTCAGTTAGACCTGTAGTCCATAATGAAAAATCTCAACCCAAACATAAAGCAAAGTAGAACCACAGTTTTGTCATTCAAGATTTCTTATATCTTACTCAAATTCATTTGCAACCAGTAAACTGTTGTCCTGTAAAAAAATAAAATAAAATAGATAAATAAAATAAAAGTAAGCCCTGCTATTAAGAGACTGCTGCTGTATAAAATTGTCGTCCACTGTTTGAAGAGAGAGAGAGAACAACAAATTTTATTTTTCAGAGGGTAATAGATTAAGCACTACATGCTTTTTTAACATCCAGCCCTTGGGAAAAAACAAACGAATGAAGAAATAGAAATAGAAAACGAGCATAAAAAAAAGAAAAAGCTTAATAACAAGAGGGAAAAAATCATGGGAAAAATATGCATAGTTACAAAAATCCATAGAAAGTGATTCTCTCTCTCTCCCGATCCTCCCTACACACACACACACACACACACACACACACACACACACACACACACACACACACACATACACACACACACACACACTCACACACACACACACACACACACACACACACACACACACACACACACACACACACACACACCGAAAGGCAAACAAGAAATAGAAAAACACCACAGAGAGAGGGGGGGGAGAGAGAGAGAGAGAGAGAGAGAGAGAGAGAGAGAGAGAGAGAGAGAGAGAGAGAGAGAGAGCGGAGAGAGAGAGAGAGAGAGAGAGAGAGAGACAGAGACAGAGACAGACAGACAGACAGACAGACAGACAGACAGACAGACAGACAGAGACAGGGACAGATTAAATGTATACATGGACAATGAAAAACACACCAAAAAATAACAGAAATGCATAACAACAGAAACTGACTGTACTATCCTAGGAGAGAATTCAAGTAACTGAGACTTCTAGTGGTTTTATCAAAACATTTGTGGTGAAAAGCAGAGTGACATTTTCATAAGTCATCAGAAAATCATACAACAAAAACTTAAATCTTGAAAACTTTGATTCATATTTTAAAAAGGTTGGGAGTTTATTCCAAAACCGGCTACCAGAATATATTAGACTTGATTTAAACGAGTAATGGTTGGTAAAGGAAGGTTGTTTTTATGTGAATGTCGAGAGTTGTTTACACTGAACATGCTGCTCAAGGAAGATGGGGCATTACCATGAAGGATTTTATGCATTAGTACACCTTTATTGAACAACAATCTTGTTTTGAGAGGCAGAATATTTACATTTTTGTAATCTGAAAATGTCAGTGAAGATGACTTATCTATTACTATTTTGACAGCTCGTTTAAAAAAGAGAGAGAGAGAGAGAGAGAGAGAGAGAGAGAGAGGAGAGAGAGAGAGAGAGAGAGAGAGAGAGAGAGAGACAGACAGACAGACAGACAGACAGACAGACAGAGAGAGACAGACAGACAGAGAGAGAGAGAGACAGAGAGAGAGAGAGAGAGAGACAGAGAGAGGGAGAGAGACAGAGAGAGAGACAGAGACAGAGAGAGTTCCAAATAGGAGCTTGGTTGTGGAAATATCTTTAAACTTAATTTTATAAAGCTGGTCTTTAGGAACACGCAGTGGTCTTGCCAAGAAATACTAAAATTCAAAAACTACGATTTAAAATAAATGAATCCTAGATTCAAACAATTTTTTTTAAAGACTGCTTGATAGTTAATCTGGTAAAAAAAAAAAAAAAAGCCTGGGCAGGAATCACATCAACCAGCACTGTAATAATATTCACACACACAAAACCAACTTTTAAGAACCACAAATGCACATAACCTAAGCCAACACAAATCATGAAAATAATAATACTTGGAATTTATATAGCGCTATATCTTGTAAAAACAAATCAAAGCGCTTGCACTCGACCCTCACAACAAACAAGCAATCACTGACAATGAATAATTCTAGCAAATTCGAAAGCACGTGCACACACACACACACACACACACACACACACACACACACACACACACACACACACACACACACACACACACGCACGCACGCACGCACGCACACACACACTTATAGAGGCTATACATTTAGGCAGGGCGAAGGGAATTTCAAATGTTGAAGGCAAGGACATTTAATAGGAAATGAAAACAGAAGGCAAAAATCTTAGGTTTGAAACAAGTGTGTCTTGAGGTTGGATTTAAAAGTGTCATATGTAGGCTTTTGTCGAAGGGAGAGAGGGAGGTCATTCCAGATTGATGGACCATAAATAGAGAAAGAGCGGCGGCCAACGGTAGATAGGTTGAATCTAGGTATCTTTAAGGATAAGGTATCTGCAGCCGAGCGGAGGGAACGAGAAGGTGTGTACACGTGAAGACATTCACAGAGGTAAGAGGGTGCTGTTTTGTGGAGACATTTATAACAGAGAGTACTGATCTTATAGTTTACTCTCTGTGGCACAGGCAGCCAGTGGAGAGATTGCAAGAGAGGAGTAATGTGCTCAGATTTTTTCTTTCTGAGGACCAGTCGAGCTGCAGAGTTTTGTATACGTTGGAGGGAGTGGATAGATGATGCTGGCAGACCAGCCAAAAGAGAATTGCAATAGTCCAGACGTGAAAGAATAAGAGAAGTGACTAGTTTGGATGTTGCATCAGTGGACAGGTACTTTCGAATTGCACTAATACGCCGTAGTTGATAGTAGCATGACTGACAGGTCTGGGTGATGAATTTTTGCATGGAGAGTGTGTTGTCAATAACGACTCCTAGATACTTTACAGCACTGGATAGAGGGACTGACGTATTGCCGAGTTCTATTGAAGTTGTTGTGATAAAAGACAGTTTGTGTTTGGTCCCTACAAGCATGGATTCGGTTTTATCTGCGTTTAATTGTAATTTGTTCTGTATCATCCAGTTTTGGATATCTTGAAGGCAGTTGGACATATTTGTCAAGAGAGAAGGCAGATTTTCAGGTGTATCACTGTTTAGAATCTGAGAGTCGTCTGCATAAAAGTGATGGTTGATCTGATGACGGTTAATAACATGTGACAGGGGAGCAGTGTAGAGAGTAAAGAGAACAGGGCCTAGAACAGATCCTTGAGGGAAAATCAAACATAAGCCTTACTGAACAAGCCAGCCCAGCTCCGAGACGTCTGGTCTGGTCCGCAGCATGAATCCGCAGCATGAACGGTTTTTAGGGGTTTGCCTATTCACCTTTTACTTCACCCTGTAGGCCTACCCGTTGGTGATTGGTTGAAAGTGAAAGTATTTGGTAGGCGGGAAACAAAAGAAAAGAGGCGGGAAACGCCCCCCAGTTCTTACAGCACATTGTACTTGTACGGCCTACTAACTAACGCTAGGGGACTACTAGAGGAGAGGGGAGTAAAATGAGTCATATTTGAGGGGCCAGAGCCAGGGGCCAGCCTATGTTGGTTGTTAGTTACACCTTATGCTACATTATGCTACACATTTTTTTTTACAGCAAAACACTTTAAAATATATATATTAAAGAAATGAATCCTACATTTATTTTGTAAGCGCAATTAAAAAAAAAAAAATGCCCCACTTCGCATTTAAGTCATAGTCACAAAATAATGTAATCTGGAAAAAAAAATTTTAAGTGCAAGAACTATAGAAAATATATTTTTAAATTCAGACACAAAGGTAACACTTTTACACACACACACGAAAATAAAATAAAAGCAGAACTAAAACGAAACAAAATAAAAAAACACTGAAGAGTGATGCGTGTGCAGACTGAACCAATTCTAGATCTAGTCATCATCAGGTGTCGGAAGGTCTTCTGTCGAAAGGTCTTCTCTTCAGCGATCATGTTAAAAGACTACATCACCAGCGAGCTTGGTGATGCTTATGGGCGATGAAACTTAGTCTTGTCCTCGATTTCTCTTTGATGATTAAACCTAATCAACACACGCCCGGCTTCCTCGACTACGCAACACACACAGTCCAAAGGATTGGTTCTAGTTACCTTCCCAGGTGCACCTTTTCGTTTTGTTTGTATTTTGTTTTTTAACTGTTATCCTACCACCATCCTGTCAAAATGTCCACACCTGTTCTTACCTCAACTCCTACAGTTGTTCGGCAAAGAAAACAACCTGAAGTTGCTAAAAAAAAGTGTTTATTTTCTTTTTAGACCAACCTTAAAAGTCGACCTTAGATTGTGTAAACTTCAGTTTTCTGAATCTTCTTTGCATGTCTGTTTTGGAGGTTTTTTGTGGGTTTTTTTTGTTACCTTTCTTTTCAGAGTGTGGGGAAGAAATTAAAAGGTTGTTTTCAGTTAATGTTGTTGACGTACCCCAGTGTGTGTGTGTGTGTGTGTGTGTGTGTGTGTGTGTGTGTGTGTGTGTGTGTGTGTGTGTGTGTGTGTGTGTTCTGTTCTGTCCAGCAACCCACAAACTTCTACACAAGAGTGTACCTATGACGTCAGGGTCATACCATTCCTCGCTGCCATTTTGATTTTGAATGAAAGTCTCCTTTTTGGTTCTGTTTACGATTGTCTATAGTCTACCACTAAAGGCAATATGCGGGCGAAAAAAATGTAACATAAAACATTTTTTTAATCCTTTAAAAAAAACACACACTATTTTAGTAATCTGTTTATA
>CM060341.1:82500-88667 GCA_030674155.1 Stramonita haemastoma
TCGGACAGGCCGAAGAAAGCCGAGAAAGACTTTCTGCATGAAAGTCGGTTCTCCGTGCTTTCTGGGGATACGTTGGAGATGAAATGACCAGAGTAGTTTTTTGACTAATATTTTACAATGGAACGTTCGCGGTCTGGCGTCCAACAGGGAGGAGCTGCAGCTTCTCTGCCGGGACCACAGACCGGCCGTGGTTGCACTCCAAGAGACGCTTTTAAGGGAGGGAAAAGATTTTAATTTGTCCGGTTTTACCTCCATCCATGAAAGGGCCAAGCCCAGCGAGCGTGGAACCTCCGGGGGGGTGAGCTTGCTCATCAGAGATTCCTTGTTGTACAGCTGTGTGGTCCTCGACACTCCTCTCCAGGCGGTGGCCGCTAGGGTCACGCTGCACAAGACAGTCATGGTCTGCAGCATCTACCTGTCTCCGTCGGTGGCGGTGAGGAAGGCGGACTTGGTGTCGTTGGTTCGGCAGTTGTCTCCCCCCTTCCTGTTGCTGGGGGACTTCAACAGGCATTCCCCCCTTTGGGGAAGCAAAAAGTCGTCCGCGAGGGGCCTCCTCCTTGAGGAGGTTTTTCTGGATCAGAACCTGTGCGTGCTGAACGGCAAGGTTCCTACTTATCTGCATTCCTCAAACGGTACGCTGTCGTGTCTGGATCTGTCAGTCTGCGATCTCTCATTGGTCTTGGACTTTCAGTGGGAAGTGCGTGACGATCTGACGAGCGAATTTCCTTTTGCTGAATGGTTTTTCCTGACTGAGCTACATGTTCTTTACCTTGCAGCTTCAGAGCCTTTCTAACGTTCTTTTTCCATGTTTGTGGGTTGGCAGAACGTTTCCTTGACAGTTTCTTTTTTGGTGGGGTGTTGTAGAGGCCTTGCTTTCTTGGGGTGGAATGCTGCTGAGGAGACCGTGGAGATGCATGGCTTGCTGAAGTGTCAGGGAAGATGTCATTCTGTGTCACACCGCTTGAGTCATAGCTGGACTGCTCTGTGGGCTGCAGAATGAACCTGCAGGCATCATAGTGTTGAGGGTCGCATAGAAACAGGGCAAGACTGATATTGGGTTTTGTCAATTCTCCTGCGTCCTTGTTTATCGGCTCCACACTGAGTGTAGACCCCCGGCTTGTGAAGATCTCCACATGCCTTTTGGTCCATTCTGCCAGGACCAGTGGCAAGAGATTGGCAATGCTTGTGGACCATCTGCCTTCAGTCCGGAGATCCTTGATGGAATCGATGTAGGCAGTGTTGTCCATGCCACGCGCCTCAGCCCCCAGAAATGGCATGAACAGCTGCCTCTCTGTCATGAGAAGATCACACAGCTTGGCCCGTAGTTCACTCGCTGTTGCGCCTTTGATATGTGTCACTGCAGCTTCAAAAAAGCAATTGCCATCAGCTTTGATCGGAACGCCAACTTATCCATTTGATCCAAGGATGTTGTCAAGTGAGGTTTGGTGGGGCAATGTCTCTTTTTGACAATTTTTAGCCTCTTCCAAGCTCGCATGTTTTCCTGTATCAAGTGCATTGTCGGCTGATTGTTTCACTTTATTAATAAGCGGCTCATCATCACTTGAACACTCAGTCCTGTATTTGCGTCTGAGAGCAGACAACGGCTCGTCCTCCTCCTCCTCGTCCTCACTGGGGAGCACTGCCTCCTCCGGCTGATAGTCAGCTCCTTCCGCCATTGACACCGCGGCTGTAAACAACAAAACAGTTGCATCAGCTAATGAACATAGTACTTAAATAATAAAACTATCTCTATTACTTAATAAAACTCTCTCTCTCTCTCACACACACACATACACACACATACACACACATACATACACACATGCGTAACATATAACATCGCTTGAATTACACACACACACACACACACACACACACACACACACACACACACACACATTCGTCTAATATCACTGAGTGTGAACAGACGTTAAATTGAAGACAACAACAACAACAACAACAACAACACACACACATACACACACACACACACACAAAACACACACACACACACACACACACAGACACACACACACACACACACACACACACACACCACGCGCGTAACTTATATAACAGCGCTTGTAATACAGACGAACACACACGTGCACAGAGGTAAGATTATTGAGAGAGAGAGAGACAGAGATAGAGAGAGAGAGAGAGAGAGACTGGACTGGACTGGACTTATTCTTTTATATCGAGGATAATGGAATAAGCACTCATGTGCTTTTTTTTTTTTACATCAATTCCCCGTGTGCATGCAGTTTTGTAAATGTCATCTGTTCCACCGGCACACGATGGTCTACTCTTACGAAAAGCGGAAGAGGATTTAACATGTGTGCAAGATGTTCTGCATGCGTTCGCACACGGGCCTCGGTTTAAAGTCTCATACGAAGGACTTTTGGGGAGAGTGGAGTCAGCACTGATGTTAACTCCAGGAGAAAAATCTCCTCGACCGGATTCGAACCCGGGTCGTCAAATTACCAGCAAAATGTTCTGACCACGAGGCTATCCGTCTCCCGAGAGAGAGAGGGAGAGAGAGAGAGTGAAACTGAGACAGAGACAGTGACAGAAACATAAAACATCATTACCTTTTGAGATAAATGCGATGAAAAATGGCTGGAAAATCCAACTGGGAAAGTGTGTTGCTTCTTCAACTGAAAATCGCAAAATAGGAAGAACAAAGGCTGGATAATTCGACTGAGAAAATGTGTTGCTTCTTCAAATGAAAATGGGAAGAAAACTGCTGTGTCCAGAAAATCGTCCCTAGTAGTGGGAACCAAATTAAGGAGCCATTCCCACACTGGAAATGTTGATAGTACCAACCGGACAGGTGCCAGATGCACATATCCCAACACCAAGTTTACACTAGCAGACCGCCAACGTTACCTGCTACAAGTCGGTATCTTGCACTTGCTATGTTTTGGCCAGTGGGAAGAGATGATTCATTAAAAAAACTTGTTTGCTATAACTCTGGAAGTTGAGAATCTGAGTTCTAGCAGTACTCTGCCAGGCAAATGCGTCCTTTTCTGACACTGCTATAAGTCAGGATAGCAAGATACGTACATTTAGCTTTCACACTTGTGTGTTGACCGGTAAAACAAAGCGAGCTATAAGTCTGTAACTTTACTTAAGTAATTTTTGCTGTCAAAAGAACCAGGGATATAAGATAATTGATTTAGGTTTTAATTAATAACTCAATCAATTTTACTAAAAACGATAATCTGACATCACCATCGGAAAGAGCGAGTCCAAATCTATCAGAAGAGTATAAAATCTGAAAATTGAAAAAAATTGAGTTACTGACTTCTAGCAGTCAGCCCTCGATTTGCGCTCGGGGGACGCTTTGGTCACCGACAGGGAGGCGGTGGCTAATCTGCTGGCCGCCACCTTGAGGGCAAAGTCGTCAGCGGAAACGAAAACCCAGGAGTTCCTGAACACGAAGCGGCATCGGGAGAGAGTGCCTTTGGCTTTTGCGTCCAGCGATGAGGAAGTCTACAACCTGCCGTTTTCTTTCCCGGAGCTGAAGAGCGCCTTGCAGTCTTGCGGCGAGACTTCGGCGGGCCCGCAAGAGGTACATTATGGCCTTCTGAGGCACCTTCCGGAGGTATGTCTGCGGACCCTCTTGAGGGTTTACAACCGGATCTGGATGACGGGGTTTTTTCCCCCATCCTGGGAGATGGCCTGCGTTGTCCCTATCCCAAAAGCCGGCAAGGACCTTAAGGACCCCGGCAACTCCAGGCTCATTGCACTCACCAGCTGCGTTTGTAAGGTGATGGAAAAAATGGTCAACAGCCACCTGGTGTGGCATCTGGAGGCAAAGGGTCTTCTGGCCAGGGAGCAGTGCGGTTTCCGCAAGAATCGTTGCACCGTGGACCACCTGGTCCACCTCAAGATGACAGTCCGGAATGCCTTTGTCAACGGGCGGCACGTGGTGGCTGGTTTTTTTTTACCTCGAGAAGGCTTATTACACCACCCCACTGTCACAGTCGTTCATATCCAGCTCCTCCAGACGGTCCACCTGGCTGGCCAAGGTCGGCAGTTTGTTGTAGAAGGGGTGGTGCTCCTCTGGAATCACACCTAAGCGACACAGGGAAAGCAGGTCTCGCTTCTTGGCCGAGGATCAAAGGATGTTGTCAAGTGAGGTTTGGTGGGCCAATGTCTCTTTTTGACAATTTTTAGCCTCTTCCAAGCTCGCATGTTTTCCTGTATCAAGTGCATCGTCGGCTGATTGTTTCACTTTATTAATAAGTGGCTCATCATCACTTGAACACTCAGTCCTGTATTTGCGTCTGAGAGCAGACAACGGCTCGTCCTCCTCCTCCTCGTCCTCACTGGGGAGCACTGCCTCCTCCAGCTGATAGTCAGCTCCTTCCGCCATTGACACCGCGGCTGTAAACAAGAAAACAGTTGCATCAGCTAATGAACATATTACTTAAATAATAAAACTATCTCTATTACTTAAACAATAAAACTCTCCCTCTCTCTCTCTCACACACTTACACACACATACACACACATACATACACACATGCGTAACATATAACATCGCTTGAATTACACACACACACACACACACACACACACACAACACACACACACACACACAACACATACATACACACACACACACACACAAAACACACACACACAAACACACAACACACACACACACACACACACACCACACAACACACCACGCGCGCGCATAACTTATATAATAGCGCTTGTAATACAGAAAAACACACACATGCAGAGTGATAAGATTATTGAGAGAGAGAGAGAGAGACAGAGAGAGAGAGAGAGAGAGAGAGATGAGAGAGAGAGAGATGAGGAGAGAGACACTTGACTTGACTTGACTTGACTTGACTTGACTTGACTTGACTTGACTTGACTTGACTTGACTTGACCTGAATCATCATCATCATCCTTTACACCCAGTGGTGTGTAGGGCAGCAACAATCTTCTGTGTTGCTGTTTCTGTAACGTACTGTTTCTTATGAGACAGGGTTGTTAGCCCTGTGCCCAACCCCCAACCTGGAGGGCCAGCCCTCAACCTGGAGGACCAGGCTTTTTTCTGTTGGGGTGTGCTTTCCTCACATATGACAGGTAGTACCAGTTTAGCATGGATTACTGGTAGCAGGCAAGCCTGACCTGACAAGTGAGACCCTCCTTAGTCGCCTTTTACGACATGCCTGGCAGGGAACAGCAGTCCTATTCTCAGCTTGCTTAGCAAACTTCCCGGGTACTGCACGGGGGACAAATACACTCACAGACGCATATATGCACGCACACAGACACACACAATATCCTACACATACACACACATGCGCACACACACGAGCTCTCGCATACTCACACACTCACACACGCGCAGATACACACATACACGCATACGCGCACACAAAACACACACCTATACACACGCACACACATAAACACCAGCTCTATTGACAGCACTCACTTCCATAAATGATGACACACTTCCGTAAAATGATGTCACATGCGACGTAGATTTAATGCACACCCCTTTCCCTAAACTGATGGCACATTTCCGCAAAAATGATGGGCACACGCGAGGTAGATTGAATGAATCACTTCCCCAAAATGATGACACACTTCCGTAAACTGATGGCACACGTGGCGTAGATTGAATGCACACACTTCCCTAATCTTATGGCCCCACTTCCGTAAAATGATGGCACACGCGATGTAGATTGAATGCGCACCCTTCCGTAAACTGATGGCACACTTCCGTAAAATGATGCCACACGCAACGTAGATTGAATGCACACACTTCCGTAAACTGATGGTACACTTCCATAAACTGATGGCACACTTCTGTAAAATGATGGCACACGGGAGGTACATTGAATGCACCACTTTAGAAAACTGTCAGCACACACCTGCAAAACTGGGTGGCACATATAGGTAGACTAAATGCGCACACTGCTGTAAACTAAAAGCACATATCAGGTAGATTAAATGCACAAAGTGCCCAAAACTGACGGCACAAACATGCTACATTGAAGGCACACACAGCCATAAACTGATGGCACACGCTCTGTAGATTGAATGCACACAGTTCCGCAAACTGACAGACTATTTCCAAAAACTAATTTGGGACACATTAAGTAGACTTAATGCCCCCCCATAAAAACTTCCTA
>CM060341.1:88767-96267 GCA_030674155.1 Stramonita haemastoma
TTTTTTTTTCCATTTGATAGTGCGCTCGAGATGTCTTGGATTTTCCCCCAGGGTCAAGTATATGTTCGGTTGCACGACGTTAGTTTCTTTTCAATGTGTCTTGATCTTCTAAGTGATTTTGGTTTCAATTTTTCATGTTATTTTTTATCTATCCCTGAGTTTTGACTTTTGCATGTTTTGCAATTTATCAATATGTTCCTTCGTTACCATACCTATCCCTCAATTGGCTATATTGTGGCCTAAGGCCGAAGTATCATTAAACCGTTTCAGTGCTCTCTCTCTCTCTCTCTCTCTCACTCTCTCCTCTCTCTCTCTCTCTCTCTCTCTCTCTCCTCTCTCTCTCTCCCTCTCCCTCTCCCTCTCCCTCTCTCTCTCTCTCTTAATTTTTAGGGCCGGATGAAAAAAAGTATGTAATACTTACTCTGTTACCCTTGAAAAATAAAGATTATTCATTCATTCATTCTCTCTCTCTCTCTCTCCTCTCTCTCTCTCTCTCTCTCTCTCTCTCCTCTCTCCTCCTCTCTCTCCTCTCTCTCTCTCCCTCTCTCTCCCTCTCTCTCTCTCTCTCTCTCTCTCTCTCTCTCTCTCAAATTTTTTTTCAAATACCAGATTCTGACCTGTTATTCCCTGGTTACAATATCATTCGTCGTGATCCAAAAACTCCTAAAGAAACGGTTTATTATTATACTATAATCAGTCAGTCACTTTAAATAGAGTCTTAGAACTGGAGCAGTACCATGTTGAATCTTTATGGTAGAAGTCAAGTTAAAACATACAAAACCATTACTCATCGGCTTTATTTACAGAAATCCTTCCGAAAGAATAAACTGGTATACTAATTTTAATACAATGATGGACGCTGCCACACTTTATAATAATGAAATAATATTATTAGGTGACTTTAATATTGATTTACTAAAACCTCAGACACAATGGGTTCAGCTTTTCAAAACTTTTAATTTAAATCAGCTTATTGACTGTCCAACTCGTATTACAGACACCACTAGCACTCTCATTGACCACGTTTACGTTTCTTCCGAACAGAAACATAGCTGAAGTTTGTTCACCTGTTTCTTCGTGCAGTGACCATTTCCCTATTTGTGTAACTTGGTCGAGAAAAGGGATAAAAATTCCCAGGACAGGACACAAAACAATAAAATACAGATGCTTTAAACAGTTCAAAGAAGATGTTTTTCTTAATGATGTGGCAAACTCCACTTTGTCACATGTTTATCAGTATACTGATCCAGGTGAAGCCATAGACTTCTGGATACGCACCTTTTCTAAAATATATAATAAACATGCTCCAATAAAAACAAAACGAGTGAAATTCAAGCCAAAACCTCCATGGATATCAGCAGAAATAGAGAACGAAATAAAAGTAAGAGACTGTTTAAAGTCTAAACATGATAAAGAGTTTAAAAAACCAAAGAAACAAGGTGACAAACATGAAGCGTGTAGCAAAACAAAAGTACTTTCAAGATCTTGTATCGGACAGAAAAAACTGCAGACACATTTGGAAAGCCATTAATCTACTAACAAATAAAACTAACAAAAAGGCACAAACTACAGTTAAAGATATTTCATCCTTGAGCCTGAATAAACATTTTGTTGGGATAGCCAACAACCTAATAAAGTGTGAAGACTGGAAAAGTAATGATTTGAAACATTTAAGAGCATATTGTGAGTCTAAAAATATACACTCTATATTAGACATTCCATTTATTTCCTTACCTGAAGTGCTGACATCCCTCTTACAATTAAAGCAGTCAACCACAAAAGATGTTGATGGACTAGATGGTAAAATAATTAAAATTGCTGCGCCTGTAATAGCAGACACCCTTACCTATATTTATAATCTTTGTATTGACAAAGCTTATTTTCCTTCTCATTTTAAAAAGGCTAAAGTAATTCCTCTCTTTAAATCTGGCGCATCAGATGACCCATCGAATTACAGGCCGATATCAATTTTGTCTATCTTATCAAAGCCTTTAGAAAAGCATGTTAAAAAATCTTTACTTTTACATTTAGAAAAATATGACCTAATCAATCCAAGTCAATCAGGTTTCAGAAAAAAACATTCATGTCACACGGCTCTGATAAATATGGTAGACAAATGGCTTCTGAATATCAATAACAATATGTTTACCGGAGTTGTCTTCGCCGATTTTGCAAAGGCTTTCGATGTGATAAACCACACACTTCTGTTAAAGAAACTACACCTATATAGAATATCAAAGAATACCTTTCAATTTTTTGAATCATTTTTATCAAATAGACAACAGTCAGTCTTTGTTGGAAAGTCTCAGTCTGATTTTCTCACAGTGACCAATGGTGTTCCCCAAGGTTCAGTTCTGGGTCCTATACTTTTCTCTCTATATATTAATGATTTACCATTGTACATGAATGCTTGTTGTGAATTATTTGCAGATGACAATTCAATTTATGCTGAAAATCATTCCTTACAAATTTTGTCATCTAATCTCCAAGACAATATACATCAGCTTACCAGATGGGCAGAACTAAATCACATGTCCCTTAATCCAATAAAGACTAAATGTATGTGTATAACAACCAGACAAAAGCGACAGAATCAGATCTCTTCTATGTTCCCTATAAATGTTTCAGGTGAAAAAATTGAAGAAGTAAATTTCCACAAGGTGCTAGGAATCATTATTGATCATAATCTTTCATGGCAAGATCACATCGCCAATCTAAGTAAAGTTGTATCGCAAAAGGTGTTTCAGTTATCCAAAATAAAACATTTCCTTAATCTTAGCACTAGAAAACAGTTTTTCCATGCACACATAAGTTCTGTTATAGAATACGCATCAACCTTGTGGGATTCTGCAAGTGCAAATACATTAAAACCTCTGATTAGATTATACAAGCGTGCCATTAAACTTATTCTATTGAAATCAAGCTCATTAACTTCCGTGGACTATAAATCAGTTGGTATTTTGCCATTTAAATTGCAGTTGGAATACAACAAAGCTTTAATGATGCACAGAATAGTGTTTGGAAATGCACCGCCCACTCTGGCAAAACATTTTCAAATAAATACATATCGTCATTCACATAAACTTACTGTGCCAAAACCAAGAATAGATCTGTTTAAAAGTAGTCTTGTATATAGCGGTGGCACTTACTGGAATAACCTGCCAGCATCCTTAAAAAGTGTAACTTCTATGCTAAACTTTAAAAAATCATTGAAACATTTTCTTATGAATGAAAGGCTGACAGAGACTGGCTGTTGATCTTGTCTTATATAAAAAAAAAAAAAAGCATATTGTTTTCTTGTTAATCGGACAAAATGTCAGTCATGGTTTGCCATGACTTCATTTAATCATGTTTTACATATGTCTTTTTATCAGCTGTCTGTCATTCTCTGTCTGTCTGTCTGTCTGTATGTCTGTCTGTCTGCCTGCCTGTGAAACTGAGTGTCTTTAGTCTGTCCGTCTGTCTGTATTCTATCTCTCATCTGCCTGTCTATCCCTTCTCTGTCAGTCTCTACTCTACTCTGCTCTGCTCTGCTCTGCTCTACTCTACTCTACTCTACTCTACTCTACTCTACTCTACTCTACTCTCTAGTCAATCATATTTCTTATTTTCTAATCTGATTTTGTGATTTTGTTCTCTCATTTTGTAAAAGATAAAGCATAAGCTTAGAAAATGTTTCTTGTATTTGGATGATGTTATGGATTTTTTTTTCTTTTTTCTTCACTCATACAATGTATATGTGCAGTTTGTTTGTTATTGCTATGCCTTTCTTTTATTTTCTTCCTTTTTCACCCAGAAGGGTGTTATAAAAAGGCACGTTTTCTTATGCCATTACCCTCTTTAAATACTCATTCATTCATTCGTTCATTCGTTCATTTCTCTCTCTCTCTCTCTCTCTCTCTCTCTCTCTCTCTCATCTCTCTCTCTCTCTCTCTCTCTCTTTCTCTCTCTCCTCTCTCTCTCTCTCTCTCTCTCTCTCTCCTCTCTCTCTCTCTCTCTCTCTCTCTCTCTCTCTCTCCTCTCTCTCTCTCTCTCTCTCTCTCTCTCTCTTTCTTACCTGTTGTCTAAACATGTTACCATCTATATTGAGAAATACTTTATTCACATTTTGTACTACTTAATAATCACGTGCTGAATGTAGTTGATTTTTGTTGTTGTTGTTGTTTTGAGGTGGGGGGCTTTTTGTTTTTGTTTTTTGTTTTTTTTTCTTTTGTTTTGTTTCGTTTGTTTGTTTGTTTTGTTTTGTTGCTTTGCCTTGTTTTTGTTTGGTTTCCTTATTCAAATCAAAATCATCATTGATTCTTACTTCATATTTTGTTTCTGAATGAGTGCCTTTTTATAACATTACCTTTAATATTGTATCTCTGTCTTATTTCTTACCTGATGTTGTTCTATCTTCTCTTTTATCAAAATCTTATGTTTTATGGGACTTATTTTGATGATATATGGCGGTGGATTGATGTTTTCAGTCATTTAACGTCACCATGTTCTCATATTTGATCTTTAATTATTGTGCCTTTTTTCTGTTTTGTTTTGTTTTGTTTGTTTGTTGTTGTTGTTTCTTGGTTTTTTTGTGTTTTTTTATTCAAATGAGAGTTATCTTTGATTCTTATTTCTATTTTCGTTTCTGAATGAGTGCCTTTTTATAAGATTACCTTACTATTGTATCTCTGTCTTATTTCTTACCTGTTGTTTGATACTTGGTATGGTTTCTTGCGCTTGGTATTTGTATCACTATAATTGTTGTTTAGTTGAGGCTATCCTTTTATCTTGATGTTATCCCTGAAAAGGGCGGGGACTGGATGTAAAAAAGCACACGAGTGCTTATCTATTATCCTCGAATAAAAGAATTTTGCCTTGCCTTGCCTTGCCTTGCCTTCTCTCTCTCTCTCTCTCTCTCTCTCTCTCTCTCTCTCTCTCTCTCTCTCTCTCTCTCGGGGGGCCAATTACGTGATGCGAAGACGAAGACGTATTGAAATCGAGCTGGTGTTTTTGTGATTCAAAAACTAGTTTTAAAGTGGCTTTAAATCTTTATTGATTGTATATAGATAGATCAGGAGGATGGGCATATCCGTGCAGTTGTACAGAGCTGTGTGTGGGACATTTGCCGCAGTGTTCGCCTCCTTCATGTCTAAACGGGCAGAATTTAAATCAACTATGAGAAACGCCATTCTGACGTTGAGAAACCGGCGAGACGGTGTCCTGTTAGGACTGACCCTCACCTACTTATTTTGGGGGGGGCTTTTATTACGGTGTGGCGATGTGGAGACCAACCCTGGACCCACCACCCCTGGATCCACCGGCCGCAAGCTGAGGCAGACCAGCTTGGTTGATGGTGCTGGTGGTCGTAGCACCATCACAGGCACAGCATCCAGGAAAACCAGAACGAGGGCTGATGTGACTACCTACACCAACACGCCTACGACCATACACCGTGGCCAGGACTCCTCTTCTACTGGGTCTCCTAAGGAACTGTCCTTCAACACCATGACAGCAAAAATCGAAAAAGTGGAAAACTTGCTGAAAACAACAACTGACAGTTTGAACAATGAGATCAAATTGTTGACAGACAGTGTTGGTGCCTTGAAAGAGGAAATGTGCAGCCCTGAAGAAAGACATGGACGTTCTTAGAACTGAAAATGAAGACTTAAAACAGTCAAATACAAAATTGATGGATAGGGTTGAAAAACTAGAAAAGAAATCTGATGATTTAGAAGGAAGGTCCAGACGAAATAATGTCATTTTTCATGGTTTAGAGAAGAGAGCTTATGAGACTGGAGCTGACTGTGAGAGGATTGTAAAAAGTCTTCTCTCAGAAAAAATGGATGTAGCAGATGTGAAATTCGATAGAGTGCACAGGATAAACTCTAAACCCAGCTCTCCCATTATTGCTAGGTGTTGTTTTTATCAAGATAAGCTTAGCATAACTGAAGGCAAAGACTCGGCTGAAGGGCTCAAAGATTTTTGTAGACGATGATTTCTCCCAAGCTGTTAGAGAAATTAGACGCAAACTGACCCCATATTTGAAGAGTGCCCGAGCAGAAGGAAAGAATGTGAGAATGATCTTTGATCATTTGATCATTGATGGTGAAAAGGTGACCCTCAATGATCTCGAAAGAAACAAATAGCTTGTTGGCCGGCCCATACACACATCTGTCTGTAGAGGTAATTCACAGGGGGTAGGAAAAGTAAACTTACACCGGGCGTAAAGTCTCAGTTAGATAGGACTAGACCTAGACCTACTCCAAAGGAGCTTTGTGCTGTAACCAGCAAGAGGGGCTTTGTGCTGTAACCAGCAAGACGGGACCTGGCTTTGCTGGGCGAGGAGACAAAGACCGCAGTAGGCTAGCCCTAAACCTAACCCTACATAGGCCGAATGATGTGTCATCTGGCTTTAAACCATGTTTAAATGAAGAGCCCTCTTTAAATAATGATTTTGGTACAGTTGATAGCATTAATTTGATGTCTTGTCATATTAGTGGAAGTAGTGAAAATGTGAGTTTAGATGATGTAGTAGATAAAGTAGAGTGTGGCAATACAAATCAAGCAAATAAAACTTTTTCATTTTTGTCCTGGAACGTAAATGGATTATTTTCAAAACTGGCCGATGGAGATTTTGTATCTTATGTGCGTAGCTTTGATTTTATTTGTCTGACAGAAACGTTTTTGGAAAATATCCAGCCAGATGCTTTTAGTGGCTATAAAGCCTTCTGTAAGGCGGCAACTAAAGTTAGCCATCAAGGGAGACGATCAGGGGGAGTAGTTTGTTTGATTAAGAATGAGTTATCTGCTCTTGTAAAATATTTAGATGTTCCATACCCTAACATTTGTACTTTTCTCTGTGACAAATCTTTATTGTGTACTTCAAGAAATGTTTTGCTTGTATGTGTGTATATCCCACCTGAAGGCTCTCCTTTTTATAACATGTTTGATAATGATAGTGGGATTGCTATGTTGGAAGAATATTTAGCTGATTGTGTGGTTGCTTTGGATGAAGTTGATATAATATTGTGTGGAGATTTAAACAGTAGGACATCAAACTTTTCTTGCCATCATGTGGCAGATGATTTTATCTCAGAGCTCCAAAGCAAAAGCATGTCTCTTAGTGGTAATCGTTATTCTGAAGATTCTGTTATAAATAATTATGGTAAATTATTATTGAATATGTGTACTACATTTAGTTTACAAATTCTGAATGGTGTATGTAATGGTGATCAGCAGGGACGCTATACGTACATTTCTGATGGAGGATGCAGTGTTAATGATTATTTTTTAGTGTCAGATGATTTGTTCTCTCAGATTTTTGTCTCATGTCGTTTGTTTGTTGCTGAACGTTCTGATTCAGATCACCTTCCTGTGGAATTACATATTAATCCATTGTATAAAACTTATGTAATAGCCGAAGAGCCATCTGTTGTGGAAAAGTTTGTGTGGGATGAAAACAAACTCTCAGCTTATAAAGATAATCTTTGTGAGGAAGACATGCATGTAACTTTTTCA
>CM060341.1:108767-113767 GCA_030674155.1 Stramonita haemastoma
ATTGTTTGTAGGCAACGAACACTGCAGCTAAATGGATAGAACTTTTAACATCCGTCCACGTGAATCCATAAAGTCGTGAGTTCGAATCTTGGTGGTTGGTAAATTAAGGAGAGGTTTGTTTTTTTTACTATCTCCCAGGTTAACTTAAAGTGCAGACCTGCCAGTGCCTTCATTTTTCTGTCGTGTTAATACGCATAGAGAAAATAAAATGTGCATGTATAAAATACATTGCAACGCGCTACAATACGGTGCAATGTAGCACACACTGCACTACATTCACACAATGCAATATAAAGAACACACAATGCAATCCTCGACAATCCAGTGCAATGCAATACAATTGTCTGTCTGTTTCGTGGAAATCTGGCTGTGGATGCACGCGTCGCTCCTGGCAGTTTGTCTGTATAATTATCAGTCTGTGCGTTTGTAAGTCTGTGTGTTGTGGCTCTCTGTTGATCTGATGTTTCTGTGTGGGTCTGTGTGTGGGTCTGTCTTCTTTCTTGATCTTCCTTCTTCTTCTTTATTCTTTTATATCGAGGATGAGGGAATAAGCACTCCTGTGCTTTTTTTTACATCCAGTCCCCGTGTGTATGCAGTTTTGTAAATGTCATCTGTTCCCACCGGCACACGATGGCCTACTCTTACGGAAAGCGGAACAGGCCAGGATTTAACGTGTGCGCAAGATTCTCTGCGTGTGTTCGCACACGGCGCCTCGGTTTACAGTCTCATCCGAAAGACTTTAGGGGAGAGTGGAGTCAGCACTGATGTTAGCTCCAGGGCAAAAATCCCCTCGAACGGGAATCGAACCCGGGTCGTCAAATTGCGAGCAAAATGTTCTGACCACTAGGCTATCCCGTCCCCATGTGGGTCTGTATGTGGGTCTGTGTGTGTATGTCTGTGTGTGTGTCTGTGTGTGTCTGTGTATGTCTGTGTGTGTCTGTGTGTGTGTGTGTGTGTCGCTGTGTGTGTGACTGTGTGTGTCTGTGTGTGTGTGTGTGTGTGTGTGTGTCTGTGTGTCTGTGTGTCTGTGTGTCTGTGTGTCTGTGTGTGGGTCTGTGTTGATCTGATGTTGTATATGTGGGTCTGTGTGTGTGTGTGTCTCTGTGTGTCTGTGTCTGTGTGTCTGTGTCTGTGCCCATGTCTGTCTTTGTGTGGGCATGTGTGTAAGTCTGTATTGATGTAATGCCTGTGTGTTTGTCCGTATGTTGTGCATGCCTCACTGTTAATCTAATGTCTGTACGTGTGTGTGTGTGTGTGTGTGTGTGTGTGTGTGTGTGTGTGTGTGTGTGTGTGTGTGTGTGTGTGTGTGTGTGTTTTGTGTCTGTGTGTCTGTGTCTGTGTGTCTGTGTGTGTGCCTGTATCTGTATCTGTGTGTGTATCTGTGTGTGTCTGTGTGTCTGTATCTGTGTCTGTGTCTGTGTCTGTATCTGTGTGGCTGTGTCTGTGTGCGTGTGTGTGTATGTGTGTGTGTAGGGAGGGAGGGGGGAGGGGGCAGGTCTGCGTGTTAGTCCCTGTGCTGTTTGTGTCTCCGTGTGTTAAGTCAGCAGTGTGTTCATGGCTGTGGGTGGTGTGCGGCAGATGTGGGAGGACTATCGCCTGGAATGGAACCCCGCCACCTACGGCAACATCGACACACTGGTGGAGCCCACGGAGAATATATGGACCCCCACCTTCATTGTAGAGAACGCGTGAGTGTGTCTACAGCTTGCACACACGTTCAATCCTGCTCCGCTTTTCGTAAGAGTAGGCCATTGTGTGCTGACTGGGAAGAGATGACAGGATTGACAAAACTGCATACACATGCATGCAGGAACACACACATACATGCACGCATGCACGCACTCACGCACACACATACACACACATACTTTTTGTAAATTTCGCTTGAGCTGTCACGATTTAATGATAGAGAAAAGGAGGCACCAAAGTATGCCCAGAGAGGACAGGAAATGTAAATACTGTAGCCAAATAGAAGATGAATTTCATTTACTCGATGAAGGTGTGTTATATGATGAACTCAGAAACAATTTGTTATTTAAAGTTAAAACCAAAGACAAAGAATGTAAACAATGTATAGATAAGTTAAGCGACATAATCACAGTTGATATATATCAAGCAGATATCATTACATATGTGGATGAATGTTTTGAGAAAAGAGAAAAAGAGAAGAAGAATGCAGCATGTTTTTAGTGGACATCATTTTGGGCAGAAAGATAATTAAAACTGATGTTTGTTTTGTTGTGTCAAATAGGACTGCATGACTTAAATGGCAATAAAATATTTTGAATCTTGAATCACACTCTCTCATACACACACACACACACACACACACACACACACACACACACACACACACACACACACACACATACACACACACACACACACACACACACACACACACACACACACACACACACACACACACACACACACACACTACTAATAAAGTAGTTATTGTAGGCCGGTGGGAACGGATGGCAAAATTGACAAAAGTTCATACACACGAGTACTGGATGTTAAAAAAAAAGCACATGAGTGCTTATTCCATGATCTTCGAAATAAAAGAATGAATGAATAAATAAATAAATAAATAATAAAATAAAACACACACACACGCCGTTCACTTGCGTTTCCACACGTACGCACACATTCATGCACACATACATACATACATTGTTCTCACAAGCGTGCACACACACGCGCGCGCGCACACGCACACACACACACACACACACACACACACACACACACACACACACACACACACACACACACACAAATACTTATGCACACGGATATCAGTGGTGCTGCTCTTGTGGCGACATGTGTTTGCGCGGGTTTTTTATATTTCATTTTATATCCTTCTTTTATAAACGAGAAAAATAAAAGTAAGCAATTATGCGACTTTTTACTTCAAGTCCCCGGATGCATGCATTTTTGTAAAATGTTGTAATATCTGTTCCGACTGCTACAAATGGCGGGCAGGTTTATATGTTTTCGAAATGTTCTGTGGGCGTTTACACACAGGACCTCGGTTTCTAGTTTCATCCGAACGGTGTGTGTGTGTGTGTGTGTGTGTGTGTGTGTGTGTGTGTGTGTGTGTGTGTGTGTGTGTGTGTGTGTGTGTGTGTGTGTGTGTGTGTGTGTGTGTGTGTGTGTGTGTTTTGCACGCTTGCAAGAGCAATACATGTAGCCTATATATGGGGGGTGTAAGCTTTTAAGATATTGTGGTACTTCTTAGTCTGTATTGTTTGATACTGCATTCCGTGTGATTGTGATTTTTAAGTGCCACTCCTAATTGTTCTAGTTGAGACATGAAGTTAGTCTTGAGTCTTGAGATATATACATTCATACATACATATGTATGTATATATATATATATATATATATATATATATATATATATATATACATACATAGACACACAGATAGATAGATAGATAGATAGATAGATAGATAGATAGATAGATAGATAGATAGATAGATAGATAGATAGATAGATAGATAGATAGATAGATAGATAGATAGATAGATAGATAGATAGATAGATAGATAGATAGATAGATAGATAGATAGATAGATAGATAGATAGATAGATAGATAGGTAGATATTGTGTGTGAAGGGGTATATCTTTTTCTCAATCTCTGAGATCAATAATAAAGTATTTGAACCTGAATTTAAATACAAATACAGCAAAACAACAACAACAACAAAACCAAAACCCATACTTCTAACAACGAACCACTCTAAAAAATAAAAAAAAACCAATAAAAAATAAAATAAAATAAAAAGGAACTTCCACACTAAATAGACAAAGAACACATACCAAAAAAAACAACAGCAACTCTAAAAATAAAAAAATTAAAAAAATAAAAAAAAAACCAAAGCATCCATTTTTAATCAAACTCTGCTCTCTGATAACCAACTGTCCCAGCGTGAGCGGCAAACCTGGGATCCCTCAGACCGAAGACAACCGGTGTCCGCTGCGTATCGCGTCCATCGGGGTAGTGAACTGGGTGGTGCTGCTACACACCACCACCTCGTGCGAAATGACCATCGCCTCCTTCCCCTTCGACACCCAGCGCTGCTCCATCGTCTTCACCTGCTGGGGTTATGACTCCTCCCTCATCAACATCCCTGCACAGTCAGTGAAGAGTGGTGTGGGGGGGGGGGGGTTGTGTGTGTGTGGTGTGTGTGTGTGTGTATTTTTGGTTTGGTTTGTGTGTCTGTTTTGTCTGTGTTTGAGGTTGAATCTGTCTGTTTTGTCTGTCTGTTTTGTCTGTCTGTTTTGTCTGTCTGTTTTGTCTGTCTGTTTTGTCTGTCTGTTTTGTCTGTGTTTGAGGTTGAATCTGTTTTGTCGTTTTGTTTTGTCTGTCTGTTTTGTCTGTGTCTCAGGTTGAATCTGTCTGTCTTTTTGTTTTGTCTGTTTTGTTTGTTTTAGTATGTCTCTCTGCCTGCTTTGTTCGTCTGTTTTGTCTGTGTGTGTGTGTGTATGTGTGAGGTTGAACCCCTCTCTCTCTCTCTCTCTCTCTCTCTCTCTCTCTCTCTCCTCTCTCTCTCTCTCTCTCTCTCTCTCTCTCTCTCTCTCTCTCTCTCTCTCTCTCTCTTCTTATAATTGTTGTTGTGTAGTTGTGGCTATTATTATTTTTTTATCTTAATGTTATCCCTGAAAAGGGCGGGGACTGGATGTAAAAAAGCACACGAGTGCTTATCTACTATCCTCGAATAAAAGAATTTTGCCTTGCCTTGCCTTGCCTTGCCTTCCTCTCTCCTCTCTCTCTCTCTCTCTCTCTCTCTCTCTCTCTCTCTCTCTCTCTCTCTCTCTCTCCTCTCTCTCTCTCTCTCTCTCTCTCTCTCTCTCTCTCTCTCTCTCTCTCTCTCTCTCTCTCTCTCTCTCTCTCTCTCTCTCTCCTCTCTCTCTCTCTCTCTCTCCATATCGGGGACCGGATGAAAAAAAGCACATATTGCTTATTCTGTTATCCTCGATATAAAAGAA
>CM060341.1:118767-128767 GCA_030674155.1 Stramonita haemastoma
AACGGATAGCCTAGTGGTCAGAACATTGCGCTGGCAATTTGACGACCCGGGTTCGAGTCCGGTCGATGAGATTTTTCTCCTGGAGTTAACATCAGTGCTGACTCCACTCTCCCGAAAAGTCCTTCGGATGAGACTTTAAACCGAGGCCCCGGTGTGCGAACGCACGCAGAACACCTTGCGCACACGTTAAATCCTGTTCCGCTTTTCCTACGAGTAGGCCATCGTGTGCCGGTGGGAACAGATGACAATATTTACAAAACTGCATACACACGGATACTGGATGTAAAAAAAAAGCATAAGAGTGCTTATTCCATTATCCTCGATATAAAAGAATAAATAAATAAATAAATAAATATGTAGAGCTTCGGCTCGTGCAACACTGCGGTGTTTGCGCTGACCTGTTCTCTCTTGCTGCTTCAACAGAATTGTTCTATTTTTCGGAGGTGGCCCTAGGCACTGAAGTGGGAGACCTCCTTCTGTCCCACAGTCCCTATAAATCGGAGTATTTCTGCTGGGACTCTAATATAATCTCAACTTACTTAGGCCCATCACTCCCCCCTGGACCATAGGCCGCCGACAACAGTCCGCCAGAGTCCTCTGTCCTGGGCTATTCTCTCCAGCTGTCTCCAGGTATAATATCCCATCTTTTTGGGGTGTCTGCCTCAACAACAACAACAACAACAACAAATTGTCCTTGCTTGTATCCTCATCGCCGCCGCTGTAGCTTAGTGGTTAGGGCGTTGGACTCGTAATCTAAACGTTGCGGGTTCGATCCCAGCTTTCGGCTATGGCGTTGTGCCCTTGGAAAAGGTACTTTAAGGCTATTTTCTCACCCCACCCAGGTGTAAAAGGGGTACCAACCTTGTGTTGGGGGTTAACCCTGCGATAGACTGGCGTCCTATCCAGGGGGGGGGAGTCTATGACTCTCAGTCGCTTAACGCCACAGAAACCGGGATAAGCACCGGCCTGATGAGCCTTAGGCTCGGTACAGACTTTAACTTGTATCCTCACCAGACACTACTTCGACGAGTACTTCACGGAGAACGGGGAATGGGAGCTGGTGTCCACGTCCAGGTCCTCCGGCTTCTGGACAGGGGAGCAGTCCCTGCAGTTCGACCGAGTCTTCTTCACCTTCACCTTTCGACGACGCTGGCAGTTCTACGCTCAGAATCTGGTGAGTTTGAGTAGGCTACAGGAAGGTTGGGGGAGGGATGGGGGGTGGGGAAGGGTTGGGGTAGGGTTGGGGGAGAGTAGGGTTGGTGTGGGTGGGGAAGAATCTATGCTCAGAATCTGGTGAGTTTGAGTACAGGAAGGTTGGGGGAGGGGGGGTGGTTGGGTTGGGGGGTTGGGTTTGGGGTAGTAGGGTTGGTGTGTGGGTTGGGGAGAGGGTGGTAGTGGGTTTGTGTGGGTTGGCAGTTCTACACTCAGAATCTGGTGAGTTTGAGTACAGGAAGGTTGGGGGGAGGGGAGTAGGGTTGGGTTGGGGGGTTGGGTTTGGGGTAGTAGGGGTGGGGGAGGGGGATAGGTGGTGATTGTGGTGGGAGGGGGCAGTGGGAGTGGGGGGTGTGAGGTTGATGTGGGGGTGGGGTAGAGTTGGGGTGTGGTGTGGTGTGAGGGGGGGTACGTGTGTGTGTGTGTGTGTGTGTGTGTGTGTGTGTGTGTGTGTGTGTGTGTGTCTGTCTGTCTGTCTGTCTGTCTGTCTGTCTGTCTGTCTGTCTGTCTGCCTGCCTGTCTGTCTGTCTGTCTGTCTGTGTCTGTGTGGGTGTGGGTGTGTGTGCATGCGTGTGTATGTGCGTGTGAGCGTGCTAGCTTGCGTGAGTGCGTGCGTGTGCGAGCATTGATATTATATTCTTATAGTAGCAATCAATGCATACTAAAAACTACTATCTATTTTATTATTCACGAAACAACCAGTGTTTAATCATGCTAATCTTGCTTGCGACACTGCTTCTTAGTGTAAATACCAATCTATCTATCTATCTATCTATCTATCTATCTATCTATCTATCTATCTATCTATCTCTCTCTCTATCTATCTATCTATCTATCTATCTATCTATCCATCTATCTATGTATCTATCCATCTATCTATCTATCTATCAACCTATCTATCAATCACTCGTTCTATCTCTGTCTACCTATCTAACTACCTATCTATCTATTTATCTACCTATGTACCTATCTATATATCTACTTTGCACTTTGTACCACTTTATGTCACGGCAGATTTCTCTACGTGAAATTCGGGTTGCTCTCCCCGGGGAGAGCGCGTCGCCACATGTGCAGCGCCTACCCTTTTTTTTTCCTGCATGCAAGTGTATTTGTTTCCCTATCAGAGTGGCTTTTTTCTACAGAATTTTGCCAGGGACAACCCCCTTGTTGCCGTGGGTTCTTTTACGTGCGCTAAATAGTGATGTGTAACACACGGGACCTCGGTTTATCGTCTCATCCGAAAGACTAGCGCCCAGACCACCACTCAAGGTCAAATGGATGGGGGAAAAGTTTTGGGTCCAAACGGGGTACGAACCCCGCACACTCCGACCCGGACTTTTTGCTTTCTAGGCAAGGCGCGTGACCACCTAGACCACCGATCCACCCCGATCTATATACCTATCTGTCTATCTAGCTACCTATCTACCTACCTATCTATCTATCAATGTATCTTTCAATCTATCTATCGGTCTATCTATCAACATATCCATATATCTATCTATCCATATATCTATATATCCATCCATCTATGCATCTATCCACCTATCTAGCTAGCTATCCATCTATCCATCCAACTATCTATCTATCCATTTATCTATCTATCTATCTATCCATTTATCTATCTATCTATCTATCTATCTATCTATCTATCTATCTATCCATCTATCATCCATCCACCCATCCATTTATCTATCACCGCATTACCTCAAAGGCAACCAAACCTTTCAAACCTAATAGTGGAACTTCATACACGAAGTCAAAGTAGACCACACACTACCTCAGAGTGGCTATGGCTATGACTATAACTATGACAATGACTATGACTATGACAATGACTATGACTATGACAATGGTTATGACTATGACAATGGTTATGACTATGACTATGACAATGGTTATGACAATGGCTATGACTATGACTATGACAATGGTTATGACTATGGCTATGGCTACGGCTATGGCTATGACTTTGGCTATGGCTATAACTATGGTTATGGCTATACCTATGGCTATGGGTATGGGTATGGCTAAGGGTATGGCTATGGCTATGGCTTTATCTATGGCCGTGGCTATGGGTATGGCCGTGGCTATGGGTATATCTATGGCTATGGGTATATATAATAATAATAATAATAATAATAATAATAATAATAATAATAATAATAATAATACATGGAATTTGTATAGCGCTATCTCTTGTAAAAACAAATCAAAGCGCTTTCATTCGACCTACACAACACACAATCAACAACAATTTACAGTTTTAACAAATTCAAATATACACACACACGCACGCACGCATGCACGCAGCACGCCCGCGCGCACACACACCTACAAACGTTAAGCACTTTGGCAGGTGGATGTTGAAGGCAGAGACAGGTAAGAGATGGAAGCGGAAGGAGAAAAACTTAGGTTTGAAATAAGTGTGTCGAGGTTGGATTTATATGGCTATGGCTATGGCTTTATCTATGGCTATGGCTTTATCTATGGCTATGGTTTTATCTATGACTATGGCTATGGGTATGGGTATATCTATGGCTATGGCCATGGCTATGGGTATGGCCGTGGCTATGGGTATATCTATGGCTATGGGTATATCTATGGCTATGGCTATATCTATGGCTATGGGTATATCTATGGCTATGGGTATGTCTATGGCTATGGGTATATCTATGGCTATGGGTATATCTATGGCTATGGCTCTGGCTATGGGTATATCTATGGCTATGGCTGTGGCTATGGGTATATCTATGGCTATGGCTGTGGCTATGGGTATATCTATGGCTATGGCTGTGGCTATGGGTATATCTATGGCTATGGCTGTGGGTATGGGTATATCTATGGCTATGGGTTTATCTATGGCTATGGGTATATCTATGGCTATGGCTGTGGGTATGGGTATATCTATGGCTATGTGTTTATCTATGGCTATGGGTATATCTATGGCTATGGCTGTGGGTATGGGTTTATCTCTCTATCCATCCATCCATCCATCTATTTATTTATCTATCACCACATCACCTCATAGGCAACGAAACTTTTCAAACCTAACAGTAGAACAAGTGACCATGGCTGATAACTATAACTATGACTGATAACCATAACTAATAACTCTGACAGGTCACCCCCATAGTGCTGACGCTATAACCATAACTCTGACAGGTCACCCCTATAGTGCTGACGCTATAACCATAACTCTGACAGGTGACCCCCATAGTGCTGACGCTATAACTATAACTATAACTCTGACAGGTGACCCCCATAGTGCTGACGCTATAACTATAACTATAACTCTGACAGGTGACCCCCATAGTGCTGACGCTATAACTATAACTATAACTCTGACAGGTCACCCCCATAGTGCTGACGCTATAACCATAACCATAACTCTGACAGGTCACCCCCATAGTGCTGACGCTATAACCATAACTCTGACAGGTCACCCCCATAGTGCTGACGCTATAACCATAACTCTGACAGGTCACCCCCATAGTGCTGACGCTATAACCATAACTCTGACAGGTCACCCCCATAGTGCTGACGCTATAACCATAACTCTGACAGGTCACCCCCATAGTGTTGACGCTATAACCATAACTCTGACAGGTCACCCCCATAGTGCTGACGCTATAACCATAACTCTGACAGGTCACCCCCATAGTGTTGACGCTATAACCATAACTCTGACAGGTCACCCCTATAGTGCTGACGCTATAACTATAACTATAACTCTGACAGGTCACCCCCATAGTGCTGACGCTATAACTATAACTATAACTCTGACAGGTCACCCCCATAGTGCTGACGCTATAACCATAACTCTGACAGGTCACCCCCATAGTGCTGACGCTATAACCATAACTCTGACAGGTCACCCCCATAGTGCTGACGCTATAACCATAACCATAACTCTGACAGGTCACCCCCATAGTGCTGACGCTATAACCATAATCTGACAGGTCACCCCCATAGTGTTGACGCTATAACCATAACTCTGACAGGTGACCCCCATAGTGCTGACGCTATAACTATAACTATAACTCTGACAGGTCACCCCCATAGTGCTGACGCTATAACCATAACTCTGACAGGTCACCCCCATAGTGCTGACGCTATAACCATAACTCTGACAGGTCACCCCCATAGTGCTGACGCTATAACCATAACTCTGACAGGTCACCCCCATAGTGCTGACGCTATAACCATAACTCTGACAGGTCACCCCTATAGTGCTGACGCTATAACCATAACTCTGACAGGTCACCCCCATAGTGCTGACGCTATAACCATAACCATAATAACCATAATATATTTTAGATCACCTCCATGTGCTTGATTCTTTATCCCCTGATGCCCCAAAGTTTATCCTGGGTGATTTTAATAGTTGTTCTCTAAGTAAAACATTGAAGAACTATGAACAGTACGTGACCTGCCCCACGCGCCGTAATAAGATTCTGGATTTGTGCTATGGGACTGTAGCAGGCGCGTATAAATCATTGCCTATGCCTCCCCTGGGATCATCCGACCACAACTGCATTTTACTAGCACCCATGTACCAGTCAGTGTTTCAGCGCCTCCAGCCCATAGTCAAGACCACAAAGAAATGGACTGCTGATAGTATAGCTACATTGCAAGGCTGCTTTGATTGCACTGACTGGGACATGTTTTATAACGTGTGTTCTGATCTGAATGAGCTTACTGATGTTGTTTCTAGTTATATTTCATTTTGTGTCAGTTGTGTTATTCCAACAAAGGAGATAACTATTTACCCCAATAACAAGCCTTGGGTTACGAAAGACCTGAAACGGGTATTAAACAAAAAGAAAGTAGTATTTTATACAGGCACAGAAGAACAAAAGAAACAAATAAATAAAGAAGTCAAAGCTGCTATTTCACAGGCGAGACGGGAGTATAAATGTAAGATAGAAAATAAGTTTGCTGGGAACAATTTTCGGGCTGCATGGCAGGGCATCAAAAATATGTCAGCAGTAAACATGACAGCTGCACCACATAGGTCAAAGATCAGTCTGCAGGGGGTATGTGATAACAACTTACCTGACCATTTAAACGCATTTTTCACTCGCTTTGAAAAACATGATTTTTCAGAGGAAATAAATGGCCTGAAAGAATCTCTGCTTTTTGAGAATGGCGTCATTGTTGATGAAGAAGTTATCTGCAAGCACTTCAAGGCAATAAACATTAACAAATCTCCTGGGCCAGATGGTATATGCGGTAGAACCCTTAAGTTCTGTGCTACTGAGCTTGCAAGTGTCTTTCAGCACCTGTTCCAGACCTCGCTGGACATTTGCCAGATACCAGTTATTTGGAAGACTTCCAATGTTATACCTCTTCCAAAGAAACCCAATCCTACTCGGCCTAATGATTTCAGACCTGTAGCTCTCACATCACTGGTGATGAAAACATTAGAAAAGATCATAAAATCTCTCATTCTTTCTGTTACAGAGAAAAACCTTGACCCATTACAATTTGCGTACAGATCTAGAAGGGGTGTCGAAGATGCCAAATTATTCATTTTGAACAAGCTGTACAATCACTTGGAAACACCTGATTCTCATGCCAGAATATTGTTTGCTGACTTTAGCTCAGCTTTCAATACAATGCAGCCTCATATTCTGGTTAACAAAATACTTTCACAATTTGATGTAGACAATCAACTTATACGTTGGCTGATTGAATTTTTAACTGACAGGCCACAGCGTGTTTTTGCCAACAAAATACCTTCATCAGTTAGATATACCTACACTGGTTCCCCACAGGGCTGCGTCCTCTCGCCACTTCTCTACATTCTATACACAGATGATTGTAGAAGCAGCCATGAAAACTCATTTCTGGTAAAATTTGCGGACGACAGTGCTCTTCTGTCTCTCTTATCTGGATCAGTCCTAGACCATGGTCCAGCCCTTACCGAGTTCGTAGATTGGTGTGATGAGGCCTATCTGGAGCTAAATGTTTCTAAAACTAAAGACCTTCCTATTGATTTCAGAAGATCGGAGCACACTTCTGAGAATACCATCATCCATAGTGAAGAAGTTGAAAACGTTTTGAAATACAAATATCTGGGAACTGTTTTTGACCACAAGCTAAATTGGGATGCTAACACTGACGCCATTGTCAAAAAGGGGCAACAACGTGTGTATTTTCTGAGGAAGCTTAACTCATTTTTTGTCGACAAAAAGATTCTTTCTTTGTTCTACAAGTCTTATATAGAGAGCGTTTTAAGTTTTGCCTTCATTTGCTGGTACAATAACCTTAGCATTAAGAACAAGAATGGTCTTCAGAGAATTGTGAGAATCTGCTCTAAAATTATCGGAGAAGAACAAAGAGACCTCAGGTCGTTTTGTAATCAGCAGCTTGTACGTAAAACAAGAGCCATTTTGGCCGATTCCTCCCACGCTCTGTTTTCAGAATTTCAATTGTTGCCTTCAGGACGTCGTTTTCAATGCCACAACAGCAAAACAAACAGAAAAAGGAATTCCTTTGTGCCAGTAGCTATCCGAGTTCTAAACTCATAATAACACTGACTGAGGTTGTTTGTTTTTGTTTTTGTTTGTTTGTTTGCTCTTGTGTGTGTGTGTGTGTGTGTGTGTGTGTGTGTGTGTGTGTGTGTGTGTGTGTGTGTGTGTGTGTGTGTGTGTAAGCTTCTCTGAATTACTTACCTGCCACTGTTATGTATGTAGCCAATGCATACAGGTGTGCACATACATGCATATGTACCCATAAAATAAGTATGTCTTATTTTTGGCTTTGTATATGTGCGGGTGTGAACGCGTGCGTATAATGTGTAAATAATGGTGATCATATGTCTTTTCTAGTCAATGGTTTTTAAGAACATTGTATCTAAACATTGGTGTGTGTGTATGCGTGTGTTTGCGTGTGTGCAAGCGCGCGCGCGTAGAGTGTGAGTGTTTGTGACATTTTATTTGAAGTTATATAATGTTTGAACAAAAAAGAAATGTAGCTCCTTCGTGTGTTTGATTATGAATTTGTAGCAATATGCCTGTCAGTATTGTAATTGCCCTTCAGGGATGATTAAAGTATTTTTGACTTGACTTGACTTGACTTGACAGGTCACCCCTATAGTGCTGACGCTATAACTATAACTCTACAGGTCACCCCTATAGTGCTGACGCTATAACTATAACTCTGACAGGTCACCCCTATAGTGCTGACGCTATAACCATAACTCTGACAGGTCACCCCCATAGTGCTGACGTCAGTGCTGATGGTGATGGTGTTCGCGCTGCCCCCGGACACGGGGGAGAAGCTGAGTTACTGCGTCACCGTGCTGCTCTCCTACATCGTCTTCCTCACCCTCATCACAGACACCCTCCCCGCCATCTCCCTCAACGTATCGATCCTCCGTAAGGTTTGGGAGGAGGATGGTGGGGTGTGGCGGGGGTGGGGGGGTTGAGGGGGTGGTTGGGGGGGTGGGGGGAGGTGGGGGGGTCACCGTGCTGCTCTCGTACATCGTCTTCCTCACCTGGATCACAGACACCCCCCCTCCCCCGCCATCTCCCTCGACGTATCGATCCTGCGTAAGAGGGGAGGGGGATGGTGGGGGTGTGAGGGGTTGGTGGGGGAGGAGGGGGTGGGGGTGGGATGGGGTGAGGGGGGTGTGGGGGGTGGATCAGCGACACCCTCCCCGCCATCTCCCTCAACGCCTCCATACTCCGTAAGGGGGAGGGGTGGGTGGAGGGTGGTGGTGGTGGGTGGTGGAGGGGGAGGGGTGGGGGAGGGGGGGGGGAAGGGGGGGGGAGGGGGGGGGAAGGGGGGGGGTTGGTGGGGGGGGGTAGGGGGAGGAGGTGGTGGGTGGTGGGTGGTGGTGGTGGTGGTGTATGTGTGTCTGTGTGTGTGCGTGCGTGCGTGCGCGCGCGCGTGTGTCTGTGTATGTATGTTATTATGTATACGTGTGTGTGTGTGTGTGTGTGTGTGTGTGTGTGTGTGTGTGTGTGTGTGTGTGTGTGTGTGTGTGTATGTGTGTGTGTGTGTGTATGTGTGTGTGTGTGTGCCTGTGCCTGTGCCTGTGCATGTGCCTGTGTATACATGAGTTTCTATATCTGTGTCTGCGTGTCTCTACCAGAGGTGTACGTGGCCCTGATCCTGTGTCTGGGGGTGATGGCCTGCCTCCTCACCATCTGGATCCTCAACATCCACCACCGCCCCCCTCCCGCCCCATGTCCACACCCATGAGGATCTTCCTCACCCGCGTCCTCCTCCCCCTCCACAACCTCAACAGCCAAGCAAACACATCCCCCGGCGAAGACAAAGTCCTGGAAGACGATGGTGTAGACGATGATGATAACCCGCGACAGTATCAAACTTCTCTTCCACCTCTGCCTTCCTCCCAAACCAAGACCAACGCCATTACTCCAGGTTCGGACCAACTCCAGAGCGGGAAAGAGCGGTTGTTCACTTCCAGGAAGAAGAGGAAGAACGTGGACGCGCATGCGCAGCCGGAAGTGACGTGGCAGGAAGTAGCGGCCATGATGGACCGGTTGATGCTGTACACGTTTCTGGTGGTGATCTCGCTGCTGACTGTGATCATCATCGCCATCATGTCGGCCAGGTATTAGGAGAGAGAGAAACTTAGAGGACTTTAGAGCACGTAAAAGAACCCACGGCAACAAGAGGATTTTTCCCTGGCAGAAGTTCTTCACAAGTTCCTGAAGCTGGTGAAGTGAGAGTGTCTGTGAGGGTTGGTGTTTTTTTTTTAATCCTTCGTTTTATTGGAGAAAGAGCCTCCAGAGTTGAAGAATAGGGGGGAACT
>CM060341.1:133767-135100 GCA_030674155.1 Stramonita haemastoma
TACTCTACTGTACTTTTTTTTTTTTATTCTTTTATATCGAGGATAATGGAATAAGTACTCATGTGCTTTTTTACATCCAGTCCCCGTGTGTGTGCAGTTTTTGTAAATCTTGTCACCTGTTTCCACCGGAACACAATAGCCTACTCTTACGAGAAGCAGAGCAGGATTTAACGTGTGTGCAAGATGCTCTGCGTGCGTTCGCACACAGGGCCTCGGTTTATAGTCTCATTCGAAGGACTTTTGAAATGAGTGGAGTCAGCACTGATGTTAACTCCAGGAGAAAAATCTCCTCGAACGGGAACCGAACCCAGGTCGTCAAATTGCGAGCGCAATGTTCTGACCACTAGGCTATCCCGCCCCCAGTCTCTGTGATATGTTGTATTGTATGGCATTGCACTCTATGGCATTGCATTGCATTGCATTGTAGATCACTTTCAGCCACAGGAGATTTCTCTGTGTGAAATTTGGCGCTGCTCTCTCAGGGGAAAAGCGCGTCGCCACAAGAGCGGCGCCACCTTTTCAATAAAATTCTCTGTCTACATGTGACGGACGCTATTGTTGAGTGGATATAGAGTTGGATTTCCTTCCCTCTGGGTCCATGGAGCTGTGGGTTCGAATCTCGGCAGCAGAGGGGAGAGAAGTAAGAGGGGGGTGGGGGGGGGGGCTTTTAACGAGCTTCTAGTTCAATGGTAAAATACACACAATGATACACAGACACAATGATACACAGACACAATGACGAATACACACAGTGATACATACACACAATGATACACAGACACAATGATGAATACACACAATGATACATAAACACAATGATACATAGACACTATAATACACAGACACAATGATACACAGACACAATGATACACAGATTCAATGATACACAGACACAATGATACACAGACACAATGATACACAGACACAATGATACACAGACACAATGATACACAGACACAATGATACACAGATTCAATGATACACAGACACAATGATACACAGACACAATGATACACAGACACAATGATAAATACACACAATGATACATAGACACTATAATACACAGACACAATGATACACAGATTCAATGACACAGAGACACTATAATACACAGACACAATGATACACAGATTCAATGACACATAGACACTATAATACACAGACACAATGATACACAGATTCAATGACACATAAACACTATAATACACAGACACTATAATACACAGACACTATAATACACAGACACAATGATACACAGATTCAATGACACATAGACACTATAATACACAGACACAATGATACACAGACACAATGATACACAGATTCAATGACA
>CM060341.1:135200-137700 GCA_030674155.1 Stramonita haemastoma
CCTCGCCCCCTCTTCTCCCCTCTCCTTCCCCCCTCCTCTGACCCCCACCCCCCTTCCCCTTCCCTCCCTCCCCCCTCCCTCTACCCCCCCTCCCCATCTCTGTGGTTCTTTCCATACCTCTGGTTCATTGATCCCCGAGAAGTGAGTAGTGGGACTGACCTTGACTGACCAACCGAAAAAGGATGGTCACATGGCTATTTTTTTTGGGTAGTGGTGGGGGGTGATGTTCCTCGGCTTCAGCTCTGGAGTTCCCTTGATGGTGACATTTGCGATTTATTTTATTTTATTAATATTTTATTTTTATTTTTATTTATTTATTTATTTATTTATTTATTTATTTATTCATTTCTTTCTTCTTTTATATCGAGGATAATGGAATAAGCATTCAAATGCTTTATTTTTTTACATGGCTTAATGAAAAAAAGCAAATTTATTTATTTATTTATGTATTTATCTTATTTTTATCTATTTATTTATTTTTTCTTTATATCAAGATAATGGAATAAGCACGCATCTGCTTAAATTAAAAAATTTTTTTTTACATGGCTTGATGGGGGGGGGGGGGGGGGGGGGGGGGGGGGGGGGAGCAAATTTATTGCTTACTCAATGTACCATCTGAAAATAGAATTTTGACTTGACTTCACTTGACTTACATCTAGTCCCTGTGTGTATGCAGTTTTGCCAATCTTGTCATCTGTTCCCACCGGCACACGATGGCCTAACTCTTACGAAAAGCGGAACAGGATTTAACGTATGCGCAAGATGTTCTGCGTGGGTTGGCACACACGGGCCTCGGTTTATAGTCTCATCCGAAAGACTTTTGGGGAGAGTGGAGTCAGCACTGATGTTAACTCCAGGGAAAAATCCCCTCGAACGGGAATCGAACCCAGGTTGTCAAATTGCCAGCGCAATATTCTGACCACTAGGCTACCCCGTCCCCGTGATTACGATAGGCAGCCGAGATCTGACTTTGGGATAAATGTTTTAAACACTACACCAGTGCCCCTGCATTTAAAAAAAAAATTGTCATCAGTTTTTTTCTTGGCACACAAATGGCCTACTTTTCTGAAAAGCACATGGTTTATTGTTTGTATTTTGTTGTTGTTGTTTTTTTAGCATGTGCGCAATGTGTTCTACGTGCGTTCCTACACAGCAGCACCGTATATAATTTTATCAGAAGAATTCTTTCCCCCTCCCTCCCTTTTTATTTATCTATTTTTATTTTTTTAGAAATTAATTTCCGAACAAGAACATGGACTTCATTAGTATTACAAGATTCTGTAAATTTAATGCTAAGGACGTTTTGCAGAGCAGAGGATGTCAAAGGATTAAAAACCATTAAGTTGTGTTTGTTTCCTTTTACTTAATTATTGTTGTCGTCGTTGTTGTTGTTGTTGTTGTTGTTCTACTTCATGTTCTTCGTGTTCTGTTGTTCTTCTTGTTCTTGTTCTTGTTGTTCCTGTCCTTCTTGTTCTTCTTGTTCTTCTTGTTGTTCCTGCCTTCTTGTTCTTCTTGTTCTTGTTCTTGTTGTTGTTGTTTCTGTTGTTGTTGTTGTTGTTGTTGTTGTTGTTCTTCTTCTTCTTCTTCTTCTTCTTCTTCTTCTTCTCTTCTTCTTCCTCTTCTCTTCTTCTTCTTCTTCTTCTTCTTCTTCTTCTTCTTCTTCTTCTTCGTCGTCGTCGTCGTCGTCGCCGTCGCCGTCGCCGTCGTCGTCGAAAGCTCAGACATCATCTATTGTCTGTGATCTGAGCGAAAATGCGTTGCGCTGCCGTTAAGCTCCTTACAAGTCAGGCCCAGCACATCCGACTTCGGCGTGGGAGAGAGTTGCTATATTTCAAGTCTTTCTGGAAAAAGAAAAGGTAGGAGAATGGACCAAAAAGGCAGAAAATAGACAAGAAGGGGATAACAGAAGAAAAAACAACAAGACAAAAAACAAAGAGAGGGCTAGAAAAGAGGAAATTCCTATCATAGAATTTTGCCGAAGGTGGGGCAAGTTCTCAGGACCCCCACATAAGATTCTCAATTACCTATAACAGCTGTTTTTAATTAACTGAGGATTCTTTCCTCCAAACTTTTAGATGATTAATTCGTTATGGTGACAGAAATGTTGACAACCTTTTTCTGCATTAAAAATGACTCATTAAAGGCCCATTCATTTTAAAAATAGTTTGAATTTTTCGTGCTATGGCCAAAACCTTTCTGGAATAACTTACTAAAGGTTGGCACCATTGAAAGAAACTCACATCTATGATACAAACATTATTATAACCACAGACAATAAGTTGCAAAATTAGATGTTGTTGTCTTCTAAACATACACACCAAGAGCTAGTTTATTTCATCTATCCAAATGGCAATAACACACACACACACACACCACACACACACACACACACACACACACAAAACACACACACACACACACACACACACACGCCTCTACCTGCCGTTGACCATCAGCATCTCTTCTTCCTTCACTCCATCCCCTCCCCCTCCCTTCCCCT